>OENT01000561.1:0-98244 GCA_900239685.1 Rotaria macrura
CAGATCATTTGATTTTTCTAATATTGATTGTAAACATTTCTCTGTTGAAAGATTCTCTGTTTTTAATCTTTTTATTTCAGCTAGCACCTTCTTCCATAGTTTCGCATCTTCCGGATTGTTTTCTAAATAGTGATTCAATCCATCGAGTGCGATCATCGTAGCCGCAGGATGGTTTTGATTTTGATGCATGTTAGAAAGTAAAGCAAAGTAGAAAGCAGAATAAGTATTTGGTTTTTCTTTGTCGCCCATACTTTTCTCGTATAATGCAATCATTTTATGATACTCCATATTAGGTAATGGCTGTGTATAGGATTCGTGCGATAAATTGTGTATTTTCCCTTGTAATACGTCGAGAATGAGATTTATTTCAGGAGGGATATTCCCTCCACACTGCATTGATAAGCGTTGTGACAACAACTACAATTACAGATTCATGCGTTACAATAATCTTCAACTATTAAGTAGAGTTTATTTATCATTAACAGATTTTGTGAGTTTTCGGTTACAAAAAAAGGCTTGAACTTGTTGAGAGAATAAATGATTCTTCAATTTTGTGATGACTATGATTAACGTAATCATGTTTTATTATTTACCGTGGATCAAAGACTGAGTTATCTTGATTATTATTTTTTGACTATTTGGATCGATTTACGACTTACAAAAGCGAAATTTATTATGAATATTTTTCTTAGTTCAATACTAAACGTTATGAATGTCAGAGAAACTTTCGATTAAAATTTTATAGTGCATTTGTATGCAATTGCGTTGATTGTAGAAGATTTTAGTTCTCATGGCTCAAAGACTATGAATGTCGTTTTTAAAGACATTCATATCGGCTCAATGGCCTTGATCTGCTTTATATAAACATATGTCGAAAAGGTAGAAGGCTTTGGATCTGATCAACGCAATCTTATCTTATCTAAATTCAAGAAGAATTAATTGTAATATTTTCCAGATCGTTGTAAAATTGAAGTTTATTGCGAAAGCGTCATTTTAGTAGAGCTCAATGCGATGTACTTGAGATTCAAACTAATTAACTGCTCTTGTTTTTAGTTATTTATTCGGCTGATCAATCTGTCTTAGAAGAATTCGAAAAATTGAGTACGTTTCATACCTCGTAGTCATGCCGCATGGTCATTGAATCAGCTTCTCTATGATCTAACTGCAGTGCTAATCGTTGGTCGCGTATGGATGCTCCTATTTGTCCCATTTCACGATGAATTTCGCTCCGCATGTACAATACATCCGTTCTATGAGGTGTCAGACTATGAGCTTCGTCTAAATGCTTCAAGGCTTTTGATTGCAGGTTATTATTTTCGTTTTCAATTATTCCAAGTAGCAAGAGAGCTGGTATATAACTTTTATTTAACTTCAGTACATCTTCAAGATTTTCTATTGCAGCTTTAACATTTCCAAGTGCATGTAGAGTTAAGCCACTATAATATTTTGCATTGACTTCTTCTTCTCTATTTGGATGACAGTTGAGTGCTTGTTTAAATTGCTCTTGGGCAGTAGAATAATCGTTAATTTCGTATGAAGCAAGTCCACAATAATAGTGACTGTCAAATGCTATCGGAGATGTACGGCATTCATCAAGACATATCTTGATTAGATCTTTGAAATCTGTTACTGCCTTATCGTATTGTCCGAGAAATGTTTTAGCTTTTGCCAAACAATATCTATAGTAGTTTGAAGGTTTCCGACATAAATTATTTGCTTCTTCTATATCGTTCAGTGCATTTCCGTATTGTTTTATTTCGCTGTAAACAAGACCTCGACTTAAATATCCTTTATGTGTATTCGATTTATCTACTCGTATGTACATCGTATAGTCAATAATAGCTTCTGCGTATTGACCAATCAATGCACACGCAAAAGCACGTTTGTAAAAAATTTGAAGTTCATGTTTACCTTGCGGTGTTTTCAATTTTAATGCTTGGTTGAAATCTTTAATTGCATGAAATATTTCCTTTCTTTGACCTAGTTCAAGGCGAGCACATCCTTGATAATAAAGTGAATCAAAGTTGGCTGGTTGCACCGCTTTAAAGATTTCAATAGCTGCTTCATATTCACCTTTAGCAGCTCTAGCACGGCCTTCTTGAATTTTTTCATTGACCTAATTGTAAAAACTTGTATTAATCATATCCATTCTTTATACAGAAAAGAATAAATAGAATCTCTCTATTGACTGTCGTAATTTACATCCATAGTTTTATAGCTAAGACTTCTACGCTTTCATTTTAAATCAATCAAATCCAAATTATCAGCCAGGGAATTCATATCTATTTGAAGAAGTAAATCTTTGACTAGTAACTACCTAATTCAACGTCCGAAATAAGTCAAAAATTCGAAACTTTGATAGGTATCTGCTGCTGTATAACTATAGTTCAAACTTTAAATGAGTTATTAAAGTTAAATTCAACGTAATAATTGGTTTCAGCTGCCATATTTGTCATGACTGACTGGAAAGAAGTGAAGACTACACTTAAAAACTTACACTCACATTTTTTCCGCAAATATATGCGAATTGCAACAACTTGTCAAATATTAATTCTCAGTCCTGAAGTTCACTGACTATTGGTATCCTTAGAATAACATAATCGAAGAAAAAAACGTCTTCTGTTGACACAAATATTTTGGAACTCTCGCATCGACTATCTATATGGCTAATGTTTATAGGAATGATGCTAAACGACTTAATTCATTACATATGAAAATCTTTGATAATCGAGTTCTATCTTAATAAGAGTGATGAGATCGTTTAGTGTAGAAAAGGAACATACTGAATTTCTTGGTTTTCGGGTTGCAGCATGTGTCAAAGTTGAGTTCGTTGTTATTGCTTCGGTTACATGGTGACTCTAAAATAAACATTCAATTTAGAGCCGTTTGTTGAATCTTTTAAGTATCTACTGATGAAACAAATAGAAATGAAACATTGCCTTGGAAAGTTCCAAATGATTTTAAACAAGCTTTTATAATAGTGTGAATAAATTTAAACGTTCTCTATTCTAGAAGAATCTTCTAAGAATAATCTGTGACTAATAAGCATACAAATACGTTGGATATATTGGGACTAGGATTCGAGCGTTTTTCAGGTGCCATTCGTCAAGAAATTTTCAATGTATTGATAGAACTTTCCTAGTGGATCTCAAGGCGCTTTGCAGAATAGACATGATAACCACCAACCATACCCCTTTGATCACCTTTAAAATTGGCAAAAATCATTGGCAATCCAGATTTTAGCTATGACCTGTTCCACTCGGGACCAAAACGATTTCCAATTTTTGGACACAAGTTTCAAAGTATAACTCGATGAGTGCTATCGGCTACTTATCTTAAATGTTAAGAAACCTCCAAAACCCAACCAAAACTCCGCGATTCTTTTACATAGTTTAGAAAATGTGTGGAGATTTGGAGAAGTTAACGTTCTAACAATGAGGCATCATTTTCCTGCCAGATCTCAACAAATTCTATTTTATGAGCAGCTTTAAGGATTCAGTTAAGGGTTTCCTGACTTTGGAAACTGCTAATAAACACGTAAGTTGCTAATTGTCTTGGATATAGCTTGATGCCGTTGGTTCAATAATTATTTCTAATACAGCGATAGAACTTTCTATGTGAAACTTGAGAAGCACCATGGAATCGAGATCTTACAATGGAGGTGTTTGTCCTGTTCCTCAAGAAAATGGCTCAGATTTATGTTAAATGAAAGCTTTCATCGCTAAAAACTAACAGGATTGAAATATTAACAATGATTGGTTAGTCTAGGGGAAGATATTTGATACTTTGAGGTATATTAACAATTTGAGTATATAAAAAACATTAGGATTATTTACATTCCTTCCGTACTCAAATAACTGAGAATTTCAATAGGAGACTACAAGAATCTTTCTAAAATTTATCAATAATATTATGATCACATTAGTTTTGATGTCCTGTGGAAGTTAAGTGGTAACGCAATGAAAAATAAGATATATGTTTATAGATAATTTTAAATTAAAGTGCATTGGTGCAATATTTAGTGGTCTGATTGATCATTTCTTTGCAATTAGTGTTAAGGAATCACAAAGAAATAGTCTACCAAATAGCTATTTTTTTGTTCTCTGTGCGCTACTATTGTGTGAAAAGTATGATTTCATCAGATTAGATCATAAACTTATGGAGTATCGCTAAACATCTTCTCAGTTTGGCTCAAACTGAATAAGGATCTGAAAATTGTACAACAACTGATGATGAAATTTTTACTGCAGAAAGATTATTTGAAGTCTTGAATTTATTTAAACATAGCTACTTTAATGAATGCTATACTTATGATAATCTCGATTTTGCGATGAATATGATAAAATCGTTAATACAAAAGAGAAGGATGACGATACCGACAATTCAACAATGAGAAGGGAAATTCCAGTGTGCAAAATCAGTTTACACTGGAAGAAATG
This sequence comes from Rotaria macrura, assembly GCA_900239685.1. Taxonomy (NCBI): domain Eukaryota; kingdom Metazoa; phylum Rotifera; class Eurotatoria; order Philodinida; family Philodinidae; genus Rotaria; species Rotaria macrura. The sequence continues at coordinate 4,440 of OENT01000561.1, forward strand.
GAAAATATAATTGAATGGGTTAACCAAACTCCGAATGTCAAATTTTTAACTATTGCCCATCGATTTAAAAAAGATCAAATTCATGAAATATATTAGAAAGTTTACGGAATATATCGAAAGCAAAGAAGTAAGACTAGAAAAATTAAAACAATTTATGTTAAACGAATTGTATCTGAAAAGAACAATTGAAAAAGAAACCGTTCATGATGATGACCTTGAACTTTATGCAATTCTAAAAACAAGAGAATTGAATTCTAATGTATTCAAGGCAAGCAAATTTTTTATCAGTAGTTCTAAAGAAGAAAACAGAATACAGGATCAAGAAGATATAATAAAATTATTACTCGAACTAAATCGAACGGAAAATTCTGTAATTTAAATGATACTTAAACCTTCAGCTATAAATTCCTATGTTCTAATGTAATCTACATATATGTATTTTAGATGCTAAAAGTTGGATCAGAAGTAAAAGAACTGTCAATTCAAAGTATTCTTCTTATCAAATATTAAACAGTGATCATTGCTCATTTCAAATAGAGTATGTGTTGGCAAGGATTCTCTCCGTTACGAGTGTAAAAACGACAGAAGTGGGTTTTAAAAAAGAAACATCTTAACGCACTCGTATACCATAGAGTAGGTTACATCAGCTGACGGTCATTTATTAAACAAATTCTTTCTCATTCTTCAAAGTAACAAAAATGAATTCGTTAAAAAAGTGTGACAAGATTTAATTTTACCACCAACTGTTATAGTAAGAGCTGTAAAATCATTAAAAAGTAGCAATGAAAAACATCATACTTCTATAAATGATGTTCTACGTTCATTTTTTGGTAGAAAATGTCTCCTCTTCCTTGATTCCTGGAAAATACAAATTGATCTAACAAATGAACTGGGACACTTTGTATACACAACGGCCCTAATTAAAATCTCTTCCAAACACGTTCTAAAATTGGATTTCATATAGGTCTCTACAAGAATAAAGTATTCTGAACTCTTTCAGACAATCTCTGTAAACATTTTCGCTGGTTCTTCAACCGTGTCATTAGCATTACGCATTCCACAATTAAATTCACAGGCTCACAACTAAAGTACTGTACACGAAGATAATACTTTCAGAGCACATAGAGCTTTCCAAGACCTATAAAATGATCGTAAGACATGAAGGAAAATGTTTTGTGCTCGGGATTTTGATCGACCATGCTGTAAGAATTCTATGAAAATCCATTTGATAGATATAATGTATTCTAGGCATTTCGACTATGGTTGACCGAACGGACATCATTTTCCGAGCATAGATGTAGTCTACCAAAATGTAGAAGGATTGAGATAACTAACTGCTGTAGAAAGGGTTCGAATATAAGATTACTGGTACCTGTACAAGAAGGATTTTCATGATCCTAGATTTTCGCTTACAAACAGGCTATCGAACTGAACATCATGGAGGATGATATTGGACTGAATTGATGAATTTCTATCAGAAAACGCTGCTGCCCTGAGCTTCATCAAGTATTTCTTTGTTGATTCTATTGGTATTACAAGTTTTGAAATTTAATATTAATCTACTAGGATTTTTATCGAAAGATTTCAAATTTCGTCTTAAAATATGACTCCATTAAGGAGTTATAATCATTTGCATTATGCAAAAATTTTATTACATACAGCAAAACTTCAAAATATTACATGTCAGGAATGCAGTCATATTTTAAAATGAAATTTAAAATTAATCGATAAAAATATAAATACATTAATATTTAATTCGAATCAGTGTAATACTAATGCTATTAAAAGAAGAATCCTTGCTGAAGCTCTGGCAACAGCGTTTTGTTTTTCGAACTCTAATCACGAACCTTTTTCGATAGAAACTCACCATTTCAAGCCAATATCATCCTCCATAAAATTCACTTCGATAGCCTGTTCGTAAGCGAAATCACCAAAATCCGTCTTGCGCCGGTACCAGTGTTCTTATATTCGAATCCTTTCTACAGCAGTTAGCTGTTTCAATCCTCCTTAACACCCGCTTCTACATTTCAGTAGGCTACATCTATACTCGGAAAATGATGTCCGTTCGGGCAACCATAGTTGAAATGCCCAGGATACATTACTGTCAATTATATGGAGTTTCATAGAATTCTTGCAGTATGGTCGGTCAAAATTCCGACAAGAAAAAATTTTCCTTCATGTCTTATGATTATTTTACAGGCCTCGAAAAGCTCTATGATATTATCTTCGTGTACCGTACTTTAGTCGTGACGCAGTAAACGGCCTTGTGGAATGGAAAGTACTAATGTCATGGGAGTAGAAGTCATTGAAACGACGATATGAGAGAGTTTTGTGTCTTTTGTCCTTGCACAGAGGACTATGAAATCGAATTCTAGAACACGATTTGAAGTGAGTTTTATTTGTGGCCTTTTGTTTACAAATCGCCCAGCGTCCTTTAAGTTTCATAAAAATGTATGCCATTCGAATCATAATTTTATTCTGATTCCAAATATCCAAGTAGGAAACACGAAAATGCTGTACTTCAGACGTCTGTCATAACTATCCTTCAGAATGTTTTAGCTATTTCTAGTCGATTATCAACCTTTGTTACGATATTTTAGCGGAACTACGGTCTGTACAAATTTCTCTGACAATAAAACCCAAATACTCCCTTTTAATTCATTTCTGAAGTATGATGAATTATTTTGGCTTTATTGTCAGAGAGACTTACATGGATTGTACTTCAACGAAAAACCAATATACCATAACACAGGTTAGTAGTAGACTGGAAATAGTTAAAACGTCCTGAAGGATAGTTCTGGCATAGGGCGGAAGTATAATAAAGTGTGGCACTTTTATTTTCTCCGCCTTGCAAATAAAAACATATTAATAAATATATATATAAGTACGGATTACTTAGCATTTGCAACTGTCACAGGAAGATCCGTGTTTTCGAAAGGAGTTCTTTTGAAAATTAAAATAGTAATTCGCTAGGTATCTACAAAATTTGATAGCGCATCTTTCTATAATAACACTTTAAAATTATAATGGGTAAAATCCTCAAATGGTACACAAATTTTCCTAAAGGCACATTTTAGTAGTGAAAATCTATTTTTATGGAAAATTCGCGTTTCCTCTATGAGTCATCATGCAATCGCTGAAAAATTGTCAGGGTATTTACAACCCTGATTACTCTATCGAAATCTTAAAATAGCAACAGCAAGTATAAAAATTTGCTCACAATAAATTTTCAAAATGCAAAAACAATTGAGGGTATCTAGAGGTATGTACGTTGCAAAAGTTGTTACTGCATGAACGAAGGGCCATTTGCCGAATAACTTACCTGATGTATACTGTTTCACTTGGTTTAAATGCTGGTAAGGAAATAGATACCATAGGGAGAGTACGCTATGCTCACAGCCTCCCTTATCAAGCTTAGTGGAATTAATGTTCTCAAAAAAACTTCTATCGTAGTAAATACGAAAAATTAATATTTTACTTCTCTTGCTTCTAATATTGGAGGATGACGTATTGGGGTTGACAATGCGACTTGACGATCTTCCAACCGAACCTGTCTCTTTATGTTTCCACTCTTGGATGATGTTCTCACTGCTTCTGCCATTGCAAACCAATGCCAATCACTGAAAAACAAAATTTTTAGTAGCAATATTGTACTTTGCAAATAATCGATCGTATTTTAGGCCTCTACCAACTCACTAATAGAGAGTTGTGAACTTCTAACAGTCATGGTGCGGTTGTTATTCGGCGTGAGCATGTTTGGTTGAGGCGGAAGTAGGTGGTTGCGAGATTTCATGTACGTGTGGATGTTTAACTCTGAGTGTGCGTAAGGACTTTTGTGTGACCATGAGTGTAGGTGTGGATGATGACCTCCAAAATTCAAACGAAGCAAGATTCAGAATTTTGAACACTTGTCGAGAAAAGGAGAAAAATACACCATTTCACTTCTAGTTATGAATACACTAGTAGAATTCTACCAGTAACGAAAGAAGTCAGTCTCAATACAACAACCACCAAACCGATTCTACTGGAGAATTTAAGCAAAGAGGAGAATGCAAAGCAGAATTTCCTTCCGTAACCAGAAGACAAACTTTCATTATCAACATTAGACATTCATAACGCAGAAAGAAAAATTATCCTACTAAAGCATTATAAAATACTAGCAGAATTCTGTTAAGTAATTGGAAGGTAGACTTTCATTCCGAATATCATACAAGTACAAGTCAGAACAAAAAGATATTATTCTGTAGAATTCAAAAGGAACAATTGAGTTCGAAACAGTTCTGTGAGGTACGCAGAAAGCAAACTTTCTTCATTGAAACGAGAGCAGTATGTGAGAGAGATGAGATATTCTTACTAAAGAATTTAAAACGACAGTCAAAATTCAAAGCAGAATTCCTTTCTGTTTGCAGAAGGCAAACCTTAATACATATGCCAGACAAGTATAGCTTAGAACGAAAAGATAATTGTATCGAATTATAAATATTATTCGTATGGTATATCAGGATTTATAGAAGTGTGTATATATCGAGATGAGATAAAGGATAAAAATTGTCGAAGATTAGAAGTAGTATAATTAGGGCGTTCAAGTAATACACAATTGCGATGATTTATTTTATAATTAATTAAAAATACACAAATCAGCAGCACTCTGCTGATAATGATTGCACACACGTTATATTCACAGCACTTACACACAATAATTTTATTTCAGTATGCGCCACTTCTGTTTGTTCGCTCTCCAACTTAACTCGATACTCTTCTATGTATCTCCAAACACAACTCTACACCAATTCTTAAGCGATATCACCCTCACTCCATTCTTCGCATCCACGACCGTATATATTCTCTACTGTTCTTCTCTCTCTTTCTCTCTTGTGAAAAGAGAAGCACATGTGCAAGGTATGGAGTAACGATTAGAAAGTTATTGAGAAGAACAATATACAGCGCAGTAATTTCAAAAGCATCGAACAAGTATGAAAATTAAGGACGCGAGGACACGACGAAATAAGACTCACACAACGCAAGGATGAATATTACATATAGGTGATAGCATATCACATCGGTATATCTCTTGGAAGAAAATTCTTCTGTAGAATTTAAAACGAACAGCAGAATTCGAAACGAAACAGGGTTCTGTGTGGTACACAGAAAGCAAACTTTCTTCATTGAAACAAGAGCAGTATGTGAGAGAGATAAGATATTCTGCTTTAGAATTTAAAACAAACAGCAGAATCCTGGATGTCGGTATGCGTATGGGTATGAGTGGCTGCGGGTTTCTTTTGTACGTATTCTTGTTAAGCGGTACGCGTTATCTTTGATTACAGTGTAGCTGTTGGTTTGGGTCTGTGTAGTTGTGGATGTGAATGTTATGGACATTCGCCAGTAACACTCACATTCTACACCAACAGCCTCCCGTACATGATTCAGTGTAGATTAGTACTATAAGTTTAATCACGTCGCTATGTATTGAAAGCATCGTGTTGTTAATTAAGGATGCACTGTTTAACTCTCAAATGTAATCTATTGATTAAAAAACGTCAGCTCTAATTACGATGGTGGAAAACACTGATCCGATCATAGACAAAAAAGGAGAAGACTTAAAATGATGCTGATTTCATCAGTTCTTGATATCTGTTTTTATGCAGTAAAAAATTAAGGCGGCGCTATTCATCATACACTTTTCGAAAATTAGTTTAAAAGAATAGATGTTGTATACATTCAGAAACGAACTTATTGATAACATTGATTCCATAGGGCTTTTTGTATTGGTCTTCTTTTTTGACATGATAGACAAATTTCTATAAAAACCGTATCTGTTAATGTTAAAACAAATTCAAACAAGAAATTTTTTAGTGCAATTGATTGATGGGCTAGATGAAGATGAAGAAAATCCCATTTAATGTAACAAATCATAAAAAATGAGTCTGAATATCTTTAATAATATGTAGAAAAGCTTGGAAATGCGTATTCGTTTTTCTCGTTGATTATTTCAACACACATTTTCAATCGTATTTCGTAGAAAAATGTTTTAACACATTATTGCATTCGATAATTTAATCAAATTATGTTGATTATTTTATAACGAATATCAATCTTATAGCATTAATTAATTGTCAAAGGTTTTCCTTATGATGATGCTTTGCATATATTACGAGTCGAACTTGGGTGAACGGAGCTCATTATTGATGATCTGTGTGACGAATGCTATTTCTTTAATCGAAGGAGTTTCAGATACGTCTCGCACTGTCAGAAGTTCAAAAATTTCAAGATAGGGTTATGGTCGTTGGTGCATATCGCCTTCAAGTCTACGCTCAATGATTAGAAAAAAAGAATTTGATAAAGAAAAGCAAAAAAGATGAAACTTACCAATTTGAAATTATTTGTCTCATTTCGTTGAAAATGATCGCCTTCAATTCAAATGACGGTTTCCATTGACGTAAAACTGAGTACATCGTTAAGATGTTCATTCTGCATAATGGATTCTGACCGTTAACAATTTCAAGTAAACTCATACCAAGCCCTCAGATATCAATATAAATCCCGGAGATATCGTCGCTGCTGAATAGCTGTTCAGGCTAGAGGATATTGAATATTTTTATTAAAATCGAGACAATATGAAATCAGACACAGACAGGCGTATAGTGAAGATCCGATCCAAAACGTTGACATAGCATGATCGAATACAGGCTAGAATGTCCTTTAGAAAATGTCCTTTACGAAATGTCCTCGGGATATGTCCTCGGAAAAAATGTCCCTGAAATTTGGTCCTTCAAAAACTGTCCTTCATGATAAATGTCCTTCGTGAAAAATGTGCTCGGGAAATGGTCCTTTATATGAAAAGGTCCTTTGTCGTCAATATGGCTAGGGATGCACCAGTCAGAAAATATTGAAGCCGGTAAGAATACGAAAAACCAATGGTGAACGCCGATACATTAGCATGGGTGGATTGTGTTAACAGAGAGTCGTCTGGATAATATAAGAAACCGATCTTCACCGTCAGTTCTTCATTGTCTCACCGGCTTTCCCCGGTCTTAACGATATCCTTGAAAGTGCATCCCTAACTATGGCTGTCGGGTTATCATTAGTATTTAAAAAATGCTAATAATTTTGTATTATAGTTAAGAAAATAACTTAATGCTGCGCTGTTGATGTTTAAAAAATAATTTAATACCTTTGTGTTATAGTATTGAATTAAAACTAGTATTAAAAAAGCATCATTTAATACATTTTCCATGAGCATTAGTATTAAATAGTGATCTTTTTAATTCTAATACGAATTCAAATTAATGCGAAAGTGTTAAATTGTTTTTTTTAACTCTAATGGAAAAACGTTAAAAAGAGCATTAGTTAATACCATGCTAATGCTGAGCAGATACCCCTAGTCGTCAGTTATTGTTTAAACATAATGTTACTGAAATGTAGATGACGCTTTGGTTCAAACATACTCCGAGAGATATTGAAGTCTGGAATGCAACCTCTTACAAAACGATCGAAGTCCGGAATTGCTGAACAACGAATCACAGTATTATATAATCGGTGTAACAATAACCAAATTCCACCGCAAGATTTATTACGTGGACTTTTGTTTTTTGTTGCGAATGAAAAAAAATGAAATTTAATTTCTTATAATAAACCAAACTATATTTTTAACATTATCGTCTAGCATTATTTTTGTTTTAGTGAAAGGATATTTTCATAATGGAGGACATTTTTTCGAAGGACTAAATCAGAAAGGACCATGCCCAAAGGACATTTTTTCCCAAGGACATTTTGTCTAAAAGACTTTTTTCCGAGGACCAAATCCCAAGGACATTGCGAAAAGGACATTATTACAAGGACATTCTAGACTGTTACCACATGATCGATGTCTGATACGAATACCGACACTACCCAGTTTAAATATAACCTTTTTATTAACCAGAATATGTTGGGGATTAATTTTACAATGTGAAATTTGATGCAATTTGGGAAAATGAAGGGCTGACACAATCTGACTTATACGAAATATATATATATGAAAGCACATTCTCAGCATAGTAAAGCTTACATTATTAGTCAAACGACGCAGCATATATTCGACGTAATCACTCTTAGTGTCAGCAGTCGAATACATTGTATGATAGAAAAGATCCATCGATGTGTCCATCAATTTCATACAAAGATTTAGCTCTTGATTTTGCTTTCAAAAGAGAAAAAGAAAATTTTCTCAACTGTGTGAACGAAGTTCATCACTTACTCTCTCAATTAAAGATCCATAATATGCAATAATAAATGGATGATTTTCACAGGCAATAAACTGAATGTTCTTCAAGTTTACATCACATGCCGCATTACTATTTTCTGTTACAAGCTCAAGACAAATTTTCTATGCGGATCCAGGAAGAATAAGTGAAATGTATCTCTATGAAAGTCATCGAACTTTGACAACCATTCGAGTATCTGGTTTTTCACGAATACCGACAGCAGATACCACATAAGAGTATTCGACGGTGTAGACAAACTCCCTAGTCGAACATCTTGTAAGCAAGATCTTGGCCAATATCTTGGGTACAGATAAGTGAACAGATCTTGAAAATTTAGGTACAAGATAATACGATTATCTTGAACCAAGATCTTATTAGATCTTGGGTACAGATGTATAAGATCTTGGGGACAGATATGTAAGATCTTAGCTACGAATCCATAATATCTTGGATACGTACTAAGATAAAACGTGTTGCATGTATCGCGATTTGCGACACCATGCACGTCACATTCTGAAAACGTGTTTCGAACCTATCGCGCAGCGCATTTTTATTTTTTCTGTAAAGCGTATTATGATATATTTTTTAATTATTTTTAATTTATTTATTCTCTCCCAAAAAATTCAAGCAAGTCAGATCTTGGGACTTGACTAATTTTGCGTTGGGCGGATCTTCTTGAGACCACTTCAGGGCAATCCTCTCCCAATCATCGATCGAGATCAGCATGTTCTCAAATAATTAATAATCGAGAAATAGTATTGAAAAAATTATTTTGAAAATGTATGTTTCCTACGGTCAATCGTATTGGTTATATACGACTGCATATGCGTAACAGAACGGTGAATGACTACTAGTCAGCATCTAAATATACGTATGATGTCGCTTTATGCTTTTACTCAAGATCTTGTGAGAAGATAATAGTAACTGATACCTTGTTCATGATCTTGTCAAGATCTTATGTACAGATATATCTGATACAAAGAAGATATATACATAAAAATTATCTTTTCAAGATCTTGATAAGATCTTGCTTACCGGTCCCAAGATTTCAAGATCTTGCTTACAAGATGTTCGACTAGGGCTAATACTAAGCAGAAATATGTGTAATCGAGAAAAAATGAACCAAAATGAAACGATAATTAAGTGTAAGTCGTAGAAATCTTGCTAGTATCGTCTATTACACAGGGACAGCAAAGTATCACTAAAAAATCGGATAGATATTAGATAAGAGTTACAAAAACGATATTCAAAATTTCAGCAATTGAGAACGCACGACAAGTATTGATAAAACAAAACCGTTTTTACACACATTTGCTTACGTTCTCTTCGAGCTGTTACTCTTCGTCTAGTGCCAGTTCTTGCTGTAGCTATATAGATACCTCAAATTATCTAAAGAATTCTTTTTGACACAAGAAAAACCTACATTTGCATTTTGGTCCATTAGAATGAATATATTCGATTTTTACAGAACCGCAAATTTCTGTTCCATGATAACATGATATTTAGATTTTACTATCTTTCCTTTATTTTTCTAACTAAGCACCCACGGTGCTGAGTTAAACAAGTGATATTCGATAAAATAAGTACACAAACTTAATTGTGTATTTTTTTAAAGTTGGTTAAGTACAGCTAAAACGTGTTTATAGTACGTCTGAAATGAAGCATCTGGTATTACTTACATGAAGAACAACAGTTAATGTAAGTGAAGTCGTATCGATGGAGATCGAAAAAATGCTGCAGATCTAGATTAGAAGCTAATACTTATGTCATATAGATAGCACATGAACATTAATTCTAACATAAGAGCAATGAAGAATAATGCTATTAAAAATTAAGATATATGCAGAAGATTGCAACGAATGATTACCCCAAGTGAGTCTCACAGACGCAAATAAAGGTAACCGAATTACAAACTGCATCGATTGAAATAAAATATGCTAATTAAAAACAAAGACTTGTCGAGTTGATGTAATTTACGTTGAATCAATATAAGTATGCATATACTTGAAACATTTCTGTCAACAAACATTACAGCATAAAAATAGTTTTATGTTCGCATCATAGTAGTAAGTTCAAGGGGGAAACATCTTTTTAGTCATTTTTGTAGTAATGAACTTTTGCCGTAGATTCTGATTTTGTCCAAATTTTGTTGTACTCCTAACTACTCCTTAGTGTTTTTCGTGGATTCGTGACGGATAAAACATTTTCACATCTGTTACTGAATTTGGTCGAATTATTTCCCGGGAGCCTCATTTTCCCTTTTTTTTGTACAATTTTGAGAATTTCGCTTGGTTGCAATGAAGTTTTCTAAATTCTTTTTGTACTCCTAACTACTCCTTGATACTGTTCATGAATTCGAAAAAAACTCAATATCATCAAAATCACTTTGGAATTTTGAGAAGGTTTTTTAGTCGCAAAAGCTCAATTTGGCTGGGTTTTCAGTTAATAAAATTTCGTATCTAACCAATGAGTTTCTCTGCGTTTTTCTTATACTTCTAGGGACTCCTGCAGGCCTTCTATTTGTTGATATTCGCCATAAGACTTCCCAAGCTTGCATTTATCTAGAAAAGCATAAAGTCCAAAAACCATGATGTTTCCCCCTTGAGTAAGTTTTTAAAGACTTTTCTGTTCTCCAGAATTGTGTTAGTGAGATTTTATGTGGAAGAAAAACAAGACACAAATTGCTATGCAATATAACTAGATATGTAAATGTTGAATGCTTGATTATTTGCTATTGTGAATATGTCGTTTCAATATGCCATATTCTTTGTCGATTTATCAGTCATTTGGATAAGCATTTTACTGTTCGAGTAAAATAAAAACGCAAAATCAGAATGTTTTGATTTGGAATTAAATAATAATATAAAAAAGAAAATAAATATTTTCCACCATACTCGTATTTATGTTTGATATAATAAGAGTGAAATTTCTCTACCATATTTGTTCAGTAAGTTACGCTTTGCTTGATTAAAAAATACATATTCAAGCGCAATGAAAAAATACTTCGAATTGAGTTTCTTATTTGAATGCGAATGCAAATCGAAATTATGAGAAAAAAGCAAAACGATAAAAAACTGAATAAATAGAAACAAAAAACTCACACGTGTTAACGAGAAAAAAAGAACAGACTTATAAATCATTCTTTGTTCCACAATCAGGAAAAGAGTTTATATGCTAGAGGAAGAGAAATGATAAAAGGGTGGATTCAGCCAATCTTTTTATTAGAAAAGTTTGGATCCTAACAATAGTAAAAGTGAAACACTTGTACGAATAACGTACACACATAAAGTTAAAGTTCATTAATTGCAATACCACAAGTAGTTGAAACTTCTGTTGCTTTGCCTAATTGTTAGCGTGCTTGCATGCTTATCAGATCTTGATTCTTCTAATTCCGTAGATAAAGAAAGCTAGAATGTGCAAAACATTAAGGATTTTCTGTTCTTCACTTGTCTAACATATGTTTTAACTATGGTCTATCTTATCTTTAAATCATTCGTTTTGTTTCCATCAGAGATGCCAACAGGCCACTTTTTTCCAGCCTGGTCTAGTCTGACTCAGCCTGGGGGCCAGAGCGCTGTGGACTGGCTGGCTACTTGGCGTGGCCTGGTTTGGCCTGCAGGCCAAACCAGGCCAAGTGATATTTCTGATTTTTCAAATTGATGTATAATTTCAGTTTCAATAATTTAAATTATTTTCAGGAAGATAACAAATAACCAGTTCTTACACAAAATAGGAAATTATAACAAAGAGACAATCATCATAAATATTTTTCATGAGAGAAATACTTGAATTATTGAGATTTTTTCATAATATTATCAGTTTTTCACATAGTCGAAAGATATTTTAACACAATAATAAAAACAATATATACTTATACCCAGATCGAACGATGCGGTCCATATACGCCCCGTATACAGGCCGTATATCGGACACAGAATTACGGACCCTACCATCATTAAAATAGGCCGTTTTACGGCCGTGTACTGTGACAATACGGCCCCGTATTACTATGCTCCCTAACGGCACCGTATACTGCGCCGTATTGTCAGAGTGTACGGCCGTAAAACGGCCTATATCAATGATGGTACGGTTCGTAATTTTGCGCCCGATATACTACCCGTATACGGGGCGTATATGGACCGTCTCGTTCGACTTGGGTAGGAACACGATCAACAGTTAAAAGAATCTAATGTTTCTAGATGGTTACTGCCCAGGCAGACAAACATTTGGAAAAACTCGTTTAAACGCTCAATCGGGAACGCCGATTGTGAGTCACTAACGCTCGTTAAAAAAACGCAAGAAACACGTTTTTTATGCAGAATTTTCACTTTGGGAGCGTGAAAACGGATAAAAACTTTAATTCTGATGGTTTAAACGCATTGGNTTTTAAGTTGTCGAATAATTGTGCGTTTTAACGCTCAGGTCTAGAATTTTTATCCGTTTTCACGCTCCGAAAATGAAAATTTTGCATAAAAAACGCGTTTCTTGCGTTCTTTTAATGAGCGTTAGTGACTTACAATCGGCGTTCTCGATTGAGCGTTTAAACGCGTGTTTCCAAATGTTTGTCTGCTTGGGTGAAGAAATCAATAAATTTTTCAGTCAGGCCAAAGTTGTTGGCCTGGCCTGGACCAGGCTGGATATATTGGCTGGGTGGATCAGGCCAGGCCAAATTTTCAAAATTCAGCCTGGACAGGTGGCCTGGCCTGGCAGGCCACCAGGCGCCAGGCCAGGCCGGCAGCTCTGGTTTCCAAGGATATTTCTTGGGTTTTCATTTTCTTTCTCATTGGACTTGATATTCTAGAATCTGTGATCGGTACTTGTATCACTTGCGTCTGCAAGAAACATAATTTTGAAGTCATCGCCATTTGCTTCTGATAATACTAATTTTACTACAGGAATAAATGAATCCGAAATAGAGAAATATAGTTTTTACCATGAAGTAAACAATGTAAGAAGTGTAAAATAAAATTTTAAGAATGATGCATACCTTTCAACTGAATTAAACTCGCTTTAATGGAACCATTGAACGTCTAGTAGAAGGATGCTGTTTGAAAAGTTTTTGAAGAAAAATAGCAGATCTAACTATGTAAAATATCATATACAATTAATTATTTACTTTGAATAGCCAATGCTATGGTACTAGTATACTTCGTCGCGATCACTTCATCGCGATCACTTCGTCGCAAGACTTTTCGTCGCAGAATTTTTTTCGTTCAGCTCATCCCATTTCTCTTCAATAATATTTTTTTAATTTACCAATAGAAACCGAATAACATAATTTGAAAATTCTAAAATATTTATACAGTATCCATAGCCTATGGAGTATTCTGAGGCGTATGACTTTTAATGGAAAAATAGAGCATTAAAAAATATCACTTAAATGGGATTTTGATAGAGCTAAAGCGAACCAAGAATAATTAGAATTGCCAATCGTTTTATAAATTTTAAAATAATCTTAACTACCAACAACACTGATCCAATGATCTTAATTATGGGAGCGCGATAAAAAACAGCATGCATTAATGATCTTGATAATGTATTTCATTTTTCAATCTCAACCTTCTCTGCACATACTCTTCAAATAAAAAGTCTCACATTGAAAAACTTCTTTCTGTGAAAGGAAAAAACAGTGCTCCTCCATGAAACCCCCGCATGCACTACAATTTTCAATACGGCTATTTTTAACCTCACCAATGTGTACTTTTATTCTTTGTGGTTGCATGATTAAGAACATTTGATCAGCGATATGGCTGGTCTCGGTTATGCTGAAATTTATAAACCGATTGGCAAGTCTAATTATTCTTGGTTCACTTTAGCTCTATCAAAATCCCATTTAGGTGATATTTTTTAATGCCCTATTTTTCCATTAAAAGTCATACGCCTCAGAATACTCCATAGGCTATGGACACTGTATAAACCCATGTAAATATTTTTTGCCCCGAAACGTGTCTGAAACGCGTTCCATTTGCGTGCGAGACGCGCAAAAGCGAACGCGTCTAAACGTGTCCCCAGGGAAATAAACGAAGCGTTTTGACGCAGCCGAAGGTAAAATCTCGTTCGGACGCGGTTGCTTTGAAAATTGGAGATAAACGTGTTTTGTAATAGAAACGCGTCTAAACGCTTCGAGTGTTTCACAGGGACGCGTTTTCAAATAAAACTGCGTCTAAACGCGTTTCATACAATTTATTAACAATTATTAAAAAAATTATTTCAATTCGTCTCAGGTTTGATCTGAGTCACCATCGATATCCTCTATCGCATGGTCTTTTCCCTACTGTAGGTCAACGAACTGTTAATATATCGATATGTCGATGGATCTGAAATGATAGAAATGAAATTAGAACATGTGAACCGATGATTGAGAGACATGTATACGTACCCTGCAGACATATATGACCACAATCGTAGTCGAATAGCGTACAAAGTCTTTGCGGATTATGAATTCACATAAAATTTACAAAGATATAAATGATATAAATGAAGAAAAAATATAATTTTTACGAAATTATCAATTATCAATATACATATTTGTTAGAAAAAATATTTTCACCAAATTGACTTTTATTCAATATTTTCTTTTAATTTGAACAATTTCTTTTCACAACCTTTTCCATTTAAGGGAGGATGCGTAATAATTTTTTTTACATGAAATCACCGGTGCCACTATCATAGTTCGATGTTTAATATCAGCTGACTTTATTTTACTTACATATATTCTCTTCGTTTTTTCTTAATGTAACTATCAATGTAACTGAAATGAGAACTTTCAATGACTGATATGTATTGAAAAAAAGGTCTAGATTTATTCCTGAAGCTACTTAAGAGTGATCATTTGAAGTCGTAAAAATAATAAATAAAAAGATAATGAACTTTGATAGCAAAGTTGAGCTAAGAAAAATCAAATATTTATTTTCCAAAAGTCTATTCGTCATATTAGTAACCTTAACTAAGTTTCACTAATATGATTCGATCTTTCATCTTGGAAACCACAAAAACTGAGTATGTAGAATAATAATAATGTAATTTGTAAAAGCTACAAATGCCAAATAATATACGAATACAATACAACAGTAACTTGATAAATTTTCTTGTCTCATTACTATCGAACTTGATCAGATCTAGTTCTGATATTCTTACAAAGTTCTCTCACGAACACACACAAGCAGTCTAAAATATCAATATGTAAACGTACTTCTATTTAAATAAATGGAAAGCAAATGTATATATTTAATAATTTGGCGATATCTATTTCTAGGTTTATGTACGCTATGAATATTTTTCATCTGAATATTGATCATATATTCTTTTCTTAAATGAGGATAAATGAAAAATGAATCAAGCATCCATCAAGTTTTTTCTGTAAAGATTTAATATTGTTCAGCTGCCTACACGTGCGCTCGCGGTTTCGTACTGATAAAATCAATGGGTAGAAGCTGAGATTTTATTGCTTCTGAAATGCTATCCGTATAACAAAAAGTTCAGACAAATTACGTGAAACCCAAATTCAAGAGAACAACTCCCACAATGACTAGAATCTTCGAAATCTTTGGAGAAAATCATTGGGATCCTACGAAATTCAAAGCAAGCTGCAAAAAAAATAAAAGATCTCAGTTCTAGCTGCAAATTGTGCCAAAAAGTAACCCAAAGATACAAGCACCTGTGGTATTGGTACTTACACTTTTGCAATAAACAAAAGATCTTAGCATTCTGAGAAAATTCAAGGAAATGCAGGTGCATGTGAATTGGAAGTCCAGTTTGAAGAATAGACAAGATAATTCTTTCTCCAGGTTCGAATCTTTAGACGCATCCATGCTCAATTTCTTTATTTGGTATGAAATTACTGTTTTTTTGGCGCTTCTGTTTTTATAATATGATTATTCTTTGAGAAATACACTTAAAAGCAAAAGAAAAGAATACGATCCTTCAAGACAGATGAAGTTAGCTTATCATGACTGTACACCTACTCTATGAGCAATTATGCGATTTTCTGTTGTGTATGAGTCGAATGGAGTCGACTCGAAATTTTTCTATTCGTTTCGGTCTCTGGGTCACATATCTACAGTTTTGTTGTGAAAAAGCGTTCTGGAGTATCCTGTACGGGAGGGGGGGGGGATTGAGTCCGATTCTGGAACAGATATGAAGATATCCATCATTTGTATCGTAAATCCATTTATGGCACACTCTGCATACACGCACATATTCTTGCACCAGAATGAAAGAAAGCTTTTTTTAATTTTTTCTCTATTGGGAAGGATTAAATATTGATGCCCGAAAGCTTTTTAAAACATTGTTCATATAAGTGGTGCTAGTGCACTTCGTCACACGACACTTCGTCGCACGATCACTTCGTCGCGTGACATATCATCGCAGTACATTTCGTCGCAATGATAATTCTTCACGATAATTTATCGGACATAAACGAAAGAATTAATTAATTGAATTATGGAATTTAGATTGGTCTGTTATTTAATTTTCCTCCTTGTACAAATTTATCTTTATCTGATTACTCAATAATGTATTTAAAAAGAAAATAGATCGATCCAATGTCTGTTCGTGTATTTTAAATTCATAGTAACAAAATTCCTAGATTTTTTTCCGCATCGAATTTCAAGGAAGTTAATTAACGAAAAGCATATTTCTCTTATATGAGAAGTACCTTCGAACTGAAAGATTTTTTGCGATCCAATAAAGCATTCAAAGCATTTCACCCAAAGATGTTTCAAAAAAACATATGACCATAGATGGAATACGAAATTAAAACAAGATACTCTAGTTTTTAAGTTTGGTATATGCTTTTAAAAATGAATGCTTAACTTGTAGTTATCTTTAACGTAGTAAAAAATCTAGTAAAATAAGCTTTTTGCATAAAATTTGTCGGCATGAATTTATAAAATTCATTTAAACTTAACTTTTTCAATATAAACGAAGCTAGTTTGGTTGATAGAATTTTTCTTTAATTTAAAATCTCCTAAATTCAAAGACGCCGCCTGTACATAAAATTGATATTAAACAATAATATTCCGGAATTTATGATGATTATTTTTTATTTATAGTCGCAGCATGAAAAATTGAAACCAATACGAAAATTGTTTTAAATTAATTTATGTATTTATCCATATATTTTCTAATCACCAACAGTTAGTTCAGAGATATTGAGTGAAGGATGTATTTCAAACGAGAGCGAATTTCATCTTAGTTAATCGTAGTTTTCCTTAGGTATATATTTGCTCAGAAATCATTTTCTTGAAATACTTTAGTTTTATTTAAGAGTAGATTACTTGAACTTTAAAAAAGTAATTTATCAAACGTTATCAATAAAACAAAGTTATTTTCTAATCTAACCGCATATTCTACCCATTATGATACTCTAATAATTACATGGTGGAGTGTACATTCATGTAATTAATTGTGTAACATACTAAACAGCATGACTTAATCCAATTCAGTTCATGTTTTCGTTTAAATACGATGAATTTATCGCAACTAGTTATCATTGCGACGAAGTGAACGGTCACCCGATCAGCGCTCTTGTATGGGTGAGGTTTAAAATTGGAAAGTGGGAGAAACCCACTCGAAAATCGAAAGTGTGTTACCAACAGTTTATGAGACTTGTTGAAAACAAAAAGTGGAGTGATATACACTCCAGTTTTCCCCCATACATGCTGCAATAAAAATCTATCGAGTAGTTTCATCCAAAAGGTGCAGTTTTTTGACCTTGTTAGATTTTATTTTTCTCTGAAAACAGGTTAGACGATTTTATGGCATTTTATTGTACGAATAAAACGAACATACTGCAAAGATAAGGCTGTTTGCATTGTACTGTGTATCAGAAAAAAAGACCAGTTTTATGTTTGTGGTTTGAAATGGTAAGTCATGACAGCCCCCTTCATAAACAAGTGAAAATGTGGAATTCCGTAACAAAATGAAATTCTGTAACGAGCGATATTTTAAGCATTTCTATTCGATGCACCAGAAGTGGATCAGAAGCGACCTAATATTAAAACAGGTTGTTGGAAGCGTAACAACTTTTAAATGCAACCTTGATTTGAATTCTTCGTTCCTTCGTATAAAAATGATTTACTCCTAGTCACTCCAAAAATGATTAAATCTTTTTTGAAATTCCGTAATGGTTACTTTTTGTGATATGACTCTACTACAGTAGAAGAGAAATGAATGAAATCTGTATTGGTTATTGATCTAAACAAGCTCTATTTCTGATAAAAATTTCCGACGGTTCGTTCCAAGAAGTTAGAAAGACTACAATCTCAAAAAATGAAATTCTGTAGCGTTTGGCCATGGCGATATGTAAGTATGATTTTCGAAAACTATTGTTTTTTATCTTTTTATTTAGATGGATGGCAACAGCAAAATCAACCTATCACTCAATACTCATTTTGAAGCTCACGAAATCGACTTGTAAGGATTTGCCTGCACATAACCAGAATGAACTTTAAAGAATGCCTACGTAATGGCTCACAGCTGTATATGCTCTTCTAAACAAAGCACAAATTCTATGTGGTACGTGCCAAGCTACGATTTTCCGTGAAGCTCCATGAGAACTGCTTTAAAACCTGTTTTCTTTTAGAAGAACAAGTACAGAAGTAGGCCATGATACAGCCATTGCGGAAATTCTTTCTTGTTATGTGTTAGGAAGAGTGGCATGTTGAAGAAGTGTGTCTTGAACTCAGTCTCGAATGTGGAGAATTACATACGCTTTTCAGAAACCCTTGGGTGAGCTTATGAGGATTTGATAAACTACTGGATGGGTTTATGAGCATTTACTAAACCCTTATAAGGGTATATGACAGAGAAACACATAATAAACCCTTAGATGGGATTTTGTTTTCCTCAACCCTTTTGAAGGTCTGAGGAAAATTTCACATACGGCAAAAACGGTTTAGTATACGTTGCACTGTCATCAACCCTTTAAGGGTTTATTATTCTACGGATATTTTTACAGTGAAGTTGAACAAAAGTCTTATCACGAATTAAAATATTCAACAATTTTTGAAGAAAACGCATAGTCTAGAACTAAAGAATATTGAATAGAAAGAGAACAATATACATGATGTATACGTATACATAAATCAAAGGATACAATTAATCTATCAAAATGTAAATAAAAGAAAAAATGTGTTGTGCCATCATGCCGCGGCATGAGAACGGCAGAGTGGCCGGTCGATCAGGAAAAGTTTTGAGATGTTACCTTAAGTGATGTTTTGTGGTACTTCCTTTTTACGATCATTCAACCTACATTTGTTTGCTTTACGAAAAATGAGACTTTTGCCAAAAATATCCTGCAGGACATACTTCCAGTAAAAGACTTCACCAGCGAACGTTTTGAATTGCCCAAAGGTTTTTCTAATGAAATCTACTGGGTTACAAAATGTCGGCTATTCTGATTTCGAGTATGACCATAAGATACTGTTTTGCGCTTTCCTTTCTGAATAACAGCTATCGCACTGCAATTTTCCTGGATAGTACGGCACACACGAACAAGTCGAATGATAATTTTTCAGGCTAAGATTTTGCGCATGAATAGGTCCATTATTGAGCGAAAAATCCTCAAAATGTCACCTGAAAAATTCTTTCTCTTCTGATATATTCAGATCGAAAACAATACGAGAAGACTACCTTTTCTCGTGAGACGACTTACCCAGGTGAATGATTACTAAGACCCTGTACGGGCCGGGAATTGCTCGTTTGGTATCGACTGTATTACGACCCTATGGCGCCGAGTCTTATACGTCAATATCCGTTCATCGGAACAGTTCCTTGTAAAAGACCGTTAAAACACGGGGAAAAAACCTATTCATTACCCATCGCCAACGAACTTCTATTCATAGAGTAAACTCCGTTTTTCCCACCAAAATCTCAGAAAAAGAGTACAAACCAGAAAAAATATGCCTTCGAGTTAATTTTTACGTTTTGATGCATTATTAGGATATAATGGATTTTTCACAATAAAACAAATGCTCACTGTACAAATGAAAACCTGTGGAAAGGCTTCCCAATGCCTTATTCTAGAAGAATCCTTTAATTTGGATAGAAAAATCATGTTATTTTTGAAGTTCAAGGAAAAGGTCTTATTAAGCAGTGGGAAAGGCTTTTGTTAGTAACAGCCGGTTTTTGCATTGATATCGCGAAAATATAAGGGTTCACTACCTTAAAGGGCTTAAGTCGCGTTTTGTAGAGGAATTTACATTGGGAGACTGAAAATCAAGTTATCGGATGATTTCAGAAAAATGGGAAATTAGATTCGGAAGACACTTGCAAATCAGGGTCATAGAAAGGGTATTCGCTGGATAGATAAATGAAAGAGTGGCCTTGGGTGGCTGTCGTCTCTGCTGAGGCTTATGTTCTGTGTGTCGATTCAGAGCGATTTTTGAACATGACAATGATCTGTTAAGAAAAGTTTTCAGTAAAAAGGATTTAAATGGATTTTTGGTACCAGATATGGATGTAGCAGTGCAGATGTTTTTATCGGGGCAGTCATGCTTTTTATTTACTCGAACTTGTGCTGGTATCGAAATGAACTAAACTACGTGGTAGCACTAATAAATATGTATACAGTGGGATCAGTACAGAGTAGAATAGTTCGTCTGGATGTAAATAGACCGCCTACTGTGTTTTACCTGTTAGCTAAGAGAACTAAAGAGATTTCGACTTATATGCAAAGGGGTGTACGGTAAGAATTATATCAGCTCTAATCCATGTAGTATATAGTCCTTATAGAGTCCTCTTCGAAGCCACTGATGTCGCAACCCAGGATGGTAATGACTTTATTTGACATGGTCAAGGGATTTCAAACTGATTTCAATTTTTTCTTAAATTAGTCGGAAATCACATGAAATCATGAGAAATCATCAAAATCCATTGAAAAAAGTTTAAATCAAAAATCAGATTGCTTTCTTTTGGGGATGCTAGTAACCTCAAATAGTTAGCGATTATAGTATCACCGAGGATGTTAATACCATTGCCTTAGGTTCTATACCTGTTTTTCTCACGTAGGCTGGCAGGATGAATTTTAGTACATGAAATGAAAAAAAAAGGTTGCAAAGATAAGTCTCACACGTTTTATCTGTTAAGCCTAATGAACTTAGTGCTGAAGCATTAACCCCAAGTGGGACATACAAGCGAAAATACTTCAAAATAAGGATTGTTTTATGCTAATGCTAATTAAAATGAAGCACCCCCCAACGTTAACGAAAGTTCACAGTCGAGGACGACCGAAAACGACGAATGTTCACTCAGCGTTTTACACCTGAAGGTTTCGATGATTTACGATTATGTCTGATTATTGTTTACGGTGGTGGTATTTTATGGTGAGCGTAAAAGATGAGGGTTTACGCTAGTCGTTCTCGATTGGCATAGTTAGCCGTATAGCATCCTTAACGATTTTTGTAAACAGCAACCGTAAATGGCTGTCGTTTTCCGTCATAAATGATACCATAACGGCCGTTTATGGCCAGACATGATGGACCTCGGTAGTTTCGGGGTTATAAGTCTCTTGCCAATAAAGCGTCTTTTCAATTGAAATTTTCATGATAGATTGCTCATTAACGAGTACGGACGTGGGCCAGTGGACTGTAAGCACACTAACGCCAACCATCCCAAACTCACATCTACATTCACACCCTATCAAGATAGTTGAGATTTTATAACTAAATGTTTCCACTATTCTGCGGGACAACTTTTCGAAGCGAACAGAAACTCCAGTTTTAAAAACACTTAGAACTACTATCGGAGTCGGAATTCTATATTTCTAACGCTCATAGACACGCTCTGTCCGGGGATTATCTCTATTTCCAAATGCTGCGTATTAAATTTAGGCAAAAAATATATTAGTTAGTGCACAACAATATTTTTTAACATTCAAGCATACTAGCTAGTAACTAATTAATTCATTGGTACAGTTCAGAGTTGCTCTTTTTCAATCTTTTTTCTAGATTACCATTTCTGTTCTTTAAATGACTTGGGGTTATTGGACTTGGGTTGCCTGCAATGTTTCCATTAGTGGCGGCATTGTTCTTTTAACACTTTTGACCTTGATAACTTTGCTGCTCGAAAACAAAAACATATTCTACGCGATTGTTGCTCAACTTCTGAATATAGAGCACTGCTTCATAGATGTTCATCATAACGTCATTCGCAAAGATGCTGGAGCTAATGCTCTCAGCAGTTTCATGGAGAATCCCTTATTAAACAAGTTTACACAATTATATTTAATGGCAAAAAATGACGATAAAAACATACCTTCGCAATTAATAAACTCGGGTATCCAATCATATCTACAATCTCATAACAACGATCAGAGCGCTGGAGGCTCAACTCCAGCCCCTAATTCTGAACAAAACCAACCTCAAGCAGAAATTTCTGGGAATACTGATGACACCTCGAAGAATCAGCCGACACATACAAAGATCGGCATACAACCAGATTCTCCTTCTCACCCTGAACACGAACGAGAAATATTTAATATATACGGGAGATACGTTTCTATACGAAAACGAGGGAGTTTGTTGTTCGTAACAATATTAACAACGATTATCATTTCTTCTTCTCTCATAGCTGCTTTCAACTCTCTTTTCTTAGCCGCAACAACTGTTTATCGAGGTGGACCGTGCCCACCTCTCGGTCCAATGGATTGTTTCTGTGGTTCCAATGAAACACATTTTCAATGTGACACAGGACAACTCGCTCCATTTCCATTTGATGTTACTAGTGGATCATGCTTTCGTTGGATTGCGCGTGACCTGACAACATCAGATATAACAATGCAAATGGGTATTACAACAGGATTATTGATCGCTTTTGGTAATATCGCTAAAGCCCTAATAAAAATATACCTGCTTGTGCTTAACAAGCGGTTGGGCGTAGCCACTGGCATACATCGCATAGCGGCTAAGACAATCGGTATTAATGCACATACAGCTCCGACTAAATGCTGTTGCTGTTATTTATGTTGGCATTGCAGTCCTTGCAATCTAGAGCTTTACAAGCATCCTGCGCTCATTATCATAGTAACCATAGTTTACATTGCAGTGCCGTTCCTTTCGATTCCAGGCGTTGCTCTTCTGTACTATTATCAATTAAGCGTAACTTCATTAACATTTGTGGTCCTCATCACTTTTGCATTACTTTGTGTGTTCTCAATAGTGTGGATAATGGTGCACGAGAGTGAAGATAGTGTTAATATACCAGGTGGATGGTTAGACGCATCAATGCTTATTTCAGAAATTGCAGATAAAAAGAAAATGGTAACGAGCATTAAACAAACACCTCAGATTCCTTAGATCGATGTCTCCAAGTAAGCATTTCGAAACAGCAAAACTATGCCAAGAAATATGGATCGAAACATCGACTGCTATTACATTTTGATTGCTCTATTATGTGTGTGCATGTGTGACTTTCAGTGTGCTTTTCACGCTTGTTTTTCTTCTTTTGAAATTATCATCTTTGACGTCTTTCTAACTTGCGAAAGACTAATAACTTACTGTCTCCAATCGCTGTGTTCATTCTTGAATTCTTCCCTCAAAGAATGAAACTTGTGTGCCTAAAAAACACCAACTGACAAGCCTTCATAGCATGCCTCCGGATAGTATCGATGTACTCTTACAATTTCATATTTATACCTTGCTAAATTCGGCATAAATAGAAACATGTCACATGTCCGAAAATTTGTATGGTTGCTCACATCTACTCTAAGAAATCCTGCATTTTGAGCCACAGAAGTAACATCTCTCATGGGAACATGCATGTTTAAACTGGAGATGATAAACCTTGGACAAGGAGCGAACGCATTACTCGACTGTAGATGTGACATTCATCTATAGGGTTGCGGTATCTGCTCGTGAGAAATGAGCATTTAATCGAAATTTGTGACATGTGACATGATTTAATAGGGTGTTTATAACCTAAGGGCGAAGAATCTTTCGTTCTAGATCACGTGAAGCGTTATTGTTCCTTACTTATTGAAACCAATTAATCATTACATATGAGTAATACAGCATCTAGGCCCAAATTAGATCGGCAATGTAAGTAATTCAAATTCACTTTCGACAAAATTTTCTAATTCATTTCATATTTTTTAGCGGTTCAGGACTACCAAAGAATAACAAAACTTTCAGAAGAAGGTAATTTCTTTTTTTCTTGTCGTCCATAACAAATTATTAGCCCTGATTTATAGAGATACAAGAATGGTATCAGGTTAGTTGAACTGATGGTGTTCAGGGGTTCACATGCGTTTCTTATAATGATAGGGGTTCCACAATGACTGTCCAAATGGGAAACTAGACAAGAAAAAGTTTAAGCGCATTTTCAGAAAATATTTTCGCCCGCGTAATGCAGAGCACTTTTGCAAGTATAATCTGATAGAATAATGTTAATTGAATTGTGAAAATATCAAATCACTTTTAGGATCTTTTTTAAAACGTATGACATAGACGGTGACGATTCAATCGATTTCAAAGAATTTCTTGTTGCTGTTTCAAGTTCGTCTCAATTGAATTTAAAAGATCATCTTGATATCCTGTTCGACATGTAACTTGATTATAAACTTTGACGCAGTATAGGATCTCTTTGATTCATAGGTATGATAAATCCAACAATAAAAAGTTTGAGATTGAGGAGTTGGCAGCAATGATCAAAGCTATCGTATACCTTCAATGACAGTTTTCAGATAAAGTAACCATCTTTCTGTTGCTTCAGTTTAATTTAGTGAGTACAGCTGATTCTGATGCTAATGATGATCCGTATGGCCTTGCCCAAGAGATAATGTCGATATTTGAGGATGAACATCAAAACCAGGAGTTCGACAAAAAAGCCATGATTGATCAGTATAGTTTAATTGAATTCTCTCTCTTGAAATGTGTATTCATGTTCCATGTTACTTGTATTTTAACTACTGATTAGATGTTATAAACATCCTACTATTCAAAGAATGCTGCTTCCGAATGAAATGAATCATCACAAGAACCCAAAGACAAACAGTGATTCAAATTCTGGGCCTTCTTCAGAGAAAGAAACGACGGAGAATCCGACTAATGCTCCAGTGACTCGGAATACTCGGAGGTCGTCAAACAACGCCAAAGAGAACAGCCTTACATTGCAAAAACCGGCCACGAGCACTTCAATCGTGAGTGATCGTTTCTAATGGAAATCTAAAAGTAATTACAAATGGGTACTTTATATTTATTAACCAAGTATCTATTGATACTTTGTTTTAGGTAATCAAATACCTCAAAGAACCATAGACTAAAACTAATAACGAAAACAAAAAACGAAGTTATCTTTGAATCAGTCTTTTATTAAAAATTTATTCTTGTTCAAAAAAAAACGAAATAAAAAATACAACATCTATAAATAACAAATAACATGTACAGATGTCTGAACATGTTTAAGTGATACTCCTGAATTAAGTACTTTACTATTATATATATATAAGACGGAAACAAAGAATAATGCATATGTTTACGTTACTCACTTCATTTTTTCTGTATAGTATCAAATAAATAGATTTATGAATTTGAAGAACATAAATCGAATAAGAGATAATTATGAAACCAAAAAAAATGAATAAGACATGTATTTGAAAAGTCTAAAACTATGTGGAGAATCGAAAATGAATTCGAGTTAAACAAAGAAAACTTCTTAGCTCCATCTACAAGTAAAACATGTCTAAAAATATATATGAGGATTATGAACAATTATTTTCCAAAGAACTCTGAGGGTATTTTTTGTTGTTTTTTTTCAAAGTGCAAAACACGGTACTTTTCCAAAATCGATGGTGACCTGGGTACTTTGCTTCTGTTTGTAGTACTTAACGTTAGAAAAACTGCTCAAATCTAACATATACCAGAATGAAAGAATAGAACATTTCCAATGGCAAGTGTGTCTTGAGAAAAATTTTCTACAGCGTTTCACAAATTAAATCGGATTGTCATTAAAAATGAAATTTCTATTAAGGCCCCGCACGCCCTCAGGAATCGTTTTTCATTATGCGTGAGCCAATTTGACTGAAATTTTTACCCAATATGTGTGTTGTGTTAACTTAATGTCCTGAAAATTTTTGACTCATAAAGTTTCTGTTTTTACGAATTATTGACAAGTTAGTGCTTAAAATGGGGGTCTTCGTACGGTACCGATTTCTCTGACTGTCGAAGAGATAGACAGATAGGGTTTGTTTTGAATAAAATAGGAGACCTATTACTAAAAATGTATACAGCGTTTTTTTCGAAATTCGACTTTGTTCATATTTCCGAGACATTTTCCCACACTATCTCAGAATTTAGCGCTTTTTGACATCGGTGTTATCCCGTTATCTCGACAACGAAATCGAATTTCAAAAAAAAAGCTATATACATTTTTAGATAAAGATTTCTTCTTTTATTTAAAAAAAAACAGTAGCTCGCTACCTCTTCTACAGTCTGAGAAATCGGTACCGAGAGCTCCAAAAAAGTGATTTTGAGAAAACGAGTAAACAAGTTTGTGAGATGTATAAATGTGTGTGAATGAAACAAAACTAGTTAGTGTTATATGTATTTGAAATCGGCGTAAAATTCTCTCTTTAAATTACATAATTAAATAAAAATATAAAACAATTTTTAAATTCACTATGTCTGTCATGAAACCCATCATGCAATTTGGTCTTGTATACAGGACTTTAAGCAGAAACGACTATGTTGATGGTAGAGATGGTGGTGAGAATTTGATATCACCCTTACTAGAGTAGTTTTATTTTGGTAGATTTTCATCAAAAAATGATTTTAGATCAAAGTATTGAAATAATTATGTATTTACCTGCTGACGAAGAATCATCATCAGGATCGGGAAAGAACTAATCGATAAACAGTGGAATGCTGTTTTTTTCTCTTGCTATCTCAGAAAGTACCCTCGAACCGTGCTCAGTGGATGCGCAATGAAAAACTACCTACCTAGGTGAATGAATCCGATACCGAATCCGATCGGATCCTACGATCCGATGAAATCTTATGGGAATCCGGATTGTGGAAACAGTAATGGATCCGACGGAAGAAACCTATTTCCTTATTTGTGTACGAATTAGCATTTAATCCCAATAGTGGAGGCTTGTTTTATCATAAGATGAAATCCAATCGGATTCCGATAGTAGGATTCTATAAAATCCAATACTAGGGATCCGAATCTCAAATCGCAACCAGGAATCCTATGGGATTTCGTGGGATTAGAGAAACTCCGATAGAAACATGATCGGATCCGACAGGCATCCGATCGGATCCAATGGTTGGAATGATTCTCCTGGGTATCTATGCTTGGAATGAGCAGCTCTGAATGTAAACTAGCATTGAAAATCACTCAAAACCTCTTTTTTTGTAGAAAAGAGCTCCAAAAACCTGCCTATAAAAACTCGCTATGTTGCTCTAATTAATAAAAAATAACAGAAAGTATACGCGCTTCTCATAAGCAACTGTTTACAAGCATGTTGACCACTGTCACATCCCTGTAACTAAGCGAAATTGTTGAAAAACTCTTATATTTCTACTACTGCTCCTAGAAAATCGCTGTTTTCACCACCAAAAAAACTTGAAAACTGCAACAAATCGCACATAATCTGAAAGAGAACACTTTGGGCTTTCAGAATACATGCTTATCTCAAAATCGATTTTTCTGAAAAAAATCGATTTTCTGACGGGCGGGTGGAGGGGACCCTTAACAATAAGTCTTTCTTTCATTTCATTTTTAATCAAGCAGATATGAACTAGACGAATAATCGACAGAAATAAATGAAGAAAAAATATCATATTTATATAAAGGAAAATAAGAATCATCGTTGATTGTAGTTTTTATTCGGCGAATGAAGAAAATGTCTTTGCTACTATATCTGAGTTTACTAATGCCCTGCATGTACCAGTTGAAAGCCCTGAATACTACAACATTGTCGAACGGGATGCGAGCGTGAGTGTGGGTCTAATCGCAGTGCGCATGAAATATTAAGGTAGCGTTTGTCGGTACGCTTTGGTCTTTCATTTAAATGTCATTGGCTATTGTAGATGAGATATTTGCGATACATATCGCATAGCCATGCTTAAACAGAAAACTGTACGCACATACACACACCCTCTAAATAAGTATCTGTGAAAATTTCTTTGAATAGAAAATTTATAATGTTTTTGATTGGATTATTTGTATTGGGATCATTCTAAACTGTGTCCTATGACACTTTATTTGGTTTCACTAGAATCGAAGTGCCTTCGATACTGCGGTGTCTTTGAACATACCCCCACTTACAGTCACTATTGCCACTTAAATCTGGTTCAATCGCGTTCTTCAAGCACGCGGCTAGATATTTGGGGTGTTTCATTTTAGCAGGTGCTGGACGAATTTCACTTTCGGAGTTTTGATCGGTACACAAGATCTTTCAAAACTCACTTCATTTCTGAAAAATATTTACACGGAGTCGTACGAATAATGTAATAAAATATACGAAATAACGCTGCAAAGTTTTCTGTCATTCAAGGAAACCTTTTAAAGGAGTCTTTTGTTTTGGTCCATGATCGTGTAAACAATGTCAATCGATTTTTTTCATGTCTTTGAATACATATATTTTTAAGAGACAGCTCAGTGAAATATGCACATCTTACGGCTTCTTTACTTCTACAAGAGTGTGCCCGGTTTGCTTGTACGGGCTATAGTAAGGAATAGTATTAAGATTATGGTAGTGTTTGTTTAGTACAGATAAGTGAATTTTCGTTTCCTCTCTCCCACATGACTGTTCCATCTTGTGAAAGAAATCATAGAGTGCACATATATATGTATACTAGTTAATATTCATGCACTGTTTCTCTCATATTGATTTCAGAACACGGCTTAAGATCATCCTAAATTGATTCGACGTCATAGAGGGTTTTCAATAAGAATATCATGGTGAAATCCAATGTATACATTTTGTTGGTAGTATGGATCTTGTGAGTGCATGATATAATTATACTCAATTTTTTTTGGAGTTGACGTCTTTCGTTTTCGAACACACGGTAACAGATGGAAAACAAACACATATAAAGAAATCAAGTTTCTTGACGACATCCCAGGTCAAACAGAACGATCCGTAAACGGTCGTATACGATGAAAACACGGCCCATTACGCCGTCGTATTATCCCGTTTTAACAAGGTCAGTAATACGGCTGTATGTTCTATAGAATACGATAGTATTACGCTGTCTTTACGAGGGTTTTACGGCGTATATACGGTGTCCGTGTACGTCCGTAATACTGACCTTGTTAAAACGCCACAATACGGCTTAAAACGGTCGTTTAACCATGGTATAAGATATAAAAACGACCGTTTACGATACGGTAACGGTGGCCGTTTTGATTGACCTAGGATTTTCATTCAGTTTTCTTTTTTTCTGCCACGCTGATGATGTTCGATTGTCTACCGTACTTCTTTAGTGGCGACAAAGTATCATGTTCAACCAGCTGAGAGTGTAATTGTCTTCAATTGGCTAACGGGGGTTCGTCAGGAATCTGTAGTTATCAGTTACTTTGTTATTCTCTCTTTGGATATGAGTGTGTATTTGTATCTGAGTGTGGGTAAAGGAGGGACAGCGAATCTCACAACTAAAAGATTTCAAAAACGCTTTTAAGGATTTGCAAGACTTTACAAAACTCCAGCGAATTCCAAGAGACCTTTAGAGAGGTGACAGGAAATCAACAGACTTCAAAAGATTTCATGAGACAACAGGAGACTTCGAAAGAATTCTTGAGGCTCACATGAAACTTCACAGCCGAAGTATTGTTAATTTTCCTTTCATTATGGTTGTGACCGTGAGCATAGAGTTCAAATTTGACTGCAATCATAAGTTCATTACCAATCACACTCTCAAATGATCGATGCCCTACACCAAACCAATAGCTTAAGACAATTCACTGTTTCGTTATTTTCGAACGTCTTGACGATCTTGACAAAATTATTATTCGAAACAAGAAGTGTGATTAATGTAATCGAATAGAATTTTAAGTTATTTGCACTAGTTTTTATTTATATTTTTCGATATGAATACTAAAGTGATCACTGATAGTTTTACTTGAAAAATGGAAGCTCAGGGTAAGATTTGTGTTTTAAAATGTAACTTTTTTCTCTCTCATCGTTGTTGATATAAAATTACCTTCTGAAATTGACATGTTCCTACTGAGAGTTTACGAGGAACTTTTTTCCAGTATTCCAGAGGTTATTCTGTTTCTTCTTTTGATTTTAATTAATTATAGAAGGCAGTAAGATGCAAAACACGAAAATACAGCTCAAAGTAGAAGACCAGGCTTGTTGATTCGAGAATCCTATTGTCTTATACCTACTTCTCTCTCGTGTCATTCCACTCGGTTACCTCGAGAACAAGTTAAATTTCTGTATCGATTCCATAGAAACCACTAGAATAGTTTGTTTTCTTCTAGATGGAGTGTTCATTCGTAGAAAAACTTAAATCATTAATTTGTTAACGATAATCTATATGTTCACTTTTATGTTAAATCGATCGACTGATGGCTTTTAGAATACTGGAAATAGTAATGTTTAAGAAGATTTTACTTTTTAATTCAGTAGTGGACGGACACATACAAAATTTCAAGGAAAAAATCAATCACATCAGGGCAAAGGTAGGAAATTTAAATTATATATCTAAGCTCAACTCTATTCATTCAATAAGTATGATGAGGAGAATAATTGAATGATAATATGAAGTGATATCTTATGTAACTACGCTTTGCAGTCAATGTTGACTATCTGAGCCTATACGAAAGAGGATAACGTTTGAACAGTCTAAAGATTCCATAAAAAAGATGGTCTTTTCCCAACGTTATCATTGACAATCAAGTTTCAAGGTCAAGTGGAACGAACTCTAAACAAAATGTAACTCGAAAAAAACCTTTTTTTCAGATTTATTTTCGTAGAAACCTAGATGTTTGAAGTAAAAATGACTATAATGTTTCCCGGAACCATGCTGCTCATCAAATAAATATAAGCTTGATCTAAAAACGAGATTTAACACACTGAGAACTGTTCTCTAATGATCTATCAACAATTTGACGATTACAACACTGCAATTGGAAACTATTTATGGTTTCCGCTTAGAACCAAATCATCAAGGCTAAACTTATTTTTTCATGTTATGTATTCGAGGCTTCATTAATCTGCAGTAGAAGTGAACATAGTAGAATGCTGTTCTATTTTATGTATCTGACAGGCTCTCTTTAGTTGAACATAAATAACTCTTGGAAGTTCGAAATCTCTCTACTATATACTCTCCTGGAAAAAAAAGTGTGGCAGTCTGTACTTCAAAAATATTGTCACTATCTAAACATTTTCGTCAAAAACTAATTTCCAACAATAATTTCTATTTTAGTTTCGACTTGCGAACTATCGAAATAAAGCCAGTACAATGGAGAAATCATTCTCATGCCGAGGTTTTCAGTCTTGATTTCGTTACTGCCATGAAAATTAGATTTGGGTAAAAGCAATTGTATGTAGAATCTGATAGAGCCGCCGAGTCTCTATGAACCTGTACATTCTTGTTTTGTAACTTTAGTAATAGATCAACCAGAATCTATAATTTGCCCATTAGACTAATGAATTCAAGAAAACCACACACATAAGTAAAATATAAGGGTGCGTAGAAATATGTAGTTAGTTTTGAAAATAATAAGTTTTTATGGTGAAAATTCAAATTGAAATATCTAGTCGAAATGTAAACTTGCATTATTTATATCATGTTCTGTCAGAACGTTCGACTATCCTACCTGTAGTTGTAGTTCTTGCTAGATAAATATAAGCTTGTAAAAAAAGCAACGGTTAGCTACTGTAATATCCGACTTGGATCCTCGTAAGCAGCCGATAAAAAAGCAGCATTCATGCAGTACTAGTACTCTAATTAGATGTCAGTTAGATGTAGAGTAGACTTTGCATTAAAATTACTTCCAATTTTATAAATCAATGCGAAATGTTGCCTACCCACTGTGCCATAGGCTAGTAACACAAAGATAAATATCTGTCTACGCTTCACTGTTTTATTCAAGATATAAACTAGGAAAAAAGAAGAAAAGACATCTAAGATTCTTTAATTTGACTCATTAATTGTAAATAATTGGGTGATGTCAATATGAATCGTTCGAAAAATGTCAATTGTGACTGTTTATAAGAATTTAAAAGACGAAAAGCTTCTTTCAAATGAAACCAATGTCTTTCACGGCCAATTATTATTTTTTCTTCCCATTCATCGTATTCATACTCAACATAAACAACAAAAACATTTGTTCGTCGTTTTCTTTCAACATTTTCAATAACACCTAAATCTCGAACAATTCTTCCTTTGACACCCGCTTCTTCATACAGTTCTCTGTGTGCTGCTTCATGTGTGGATTCATTTTGTTCGATTCCACCACCAGGAATTATCCAAGAAGATTTATCACGTGAGGTTATCAACAAAACCTTTGCAGAAGTGTAAAATTCTAGTTTTCGAAATAAAAAAAGAAGCATTTCGTAAAATCTTACTTCATCTTCGCGTTCGTTTCTCACACAAATACAAGCAGCTCGTTGTAAATAACCATCATGATCAATAAATCGCATTTTAGTATGATCTTTTTCGTCCATTATGTTTACAATGACATATAGACTAATCCGATGATGTTTTTAGAAGATAAAAACTACTACAATCAATTAGTTTTGAGAGAGTTATTGTCATCTTCGTTGTATTTCTTTTATTTGGATTCTAAATTAGAATAAAACATAGTTTTCTTCATGTCAGACATTTCATCCATTAATGATTTTTTAACAATTTATCACAATTTTATGTCATCATATGATTCCAGTTAACGTCTTGACAATGACATCAATCGTTATCCGTTAGTTGGACCGATTTTAGTCGAATGATAGCGTGAAAAGATAGACGAGTCTTCATTTTATGCAATACTATGTCCTGCATCTCTACGCTAAGATCTTTCTTTGAAGTTATCATCTTAAGAATGCATCCATCGCAAGCCAGGTTTTTATCAAATAGAAAATAAACCTTTTCAAGTCTTTACTCGTGATATGCAACAGTCTACATACTTTGTCAATAATTGATTGATTATTTATTTGACTAAGTAAATAAAAGTTTTGATAGTTAGTAGTTGATTGGTTTCGTTCTATGAATTAATACTCGTCTGCCTTTGGCTACGTGTACGTTCTTAATGCCACAAAGTTGTCCTCTTGTCTGCTTTTTTTTTATGGAAGATAAATAGATGTAGCAAGAAAGGGGAAAAGGAAAAAAAACATGAGAAAAAGAAAAACAAACGGATATGTTTTTCGAAGAAAGCAACTAACAAGTTGTTCCAACTGAAGTAAATACCAGGCACCGTCTGTATCTTCAGCATGAGAACAAAAGAAAATAAGAACTTTGCCTTTGATCTTATCATACGAAAATTTATATCACAATGACACACGTATAATAATAATAGTAATAATAATATTTATATATATATATGTATGTATATAATTTGTTTTGTTG
The DNA here is from genome assembly GCA_900239685.1 of Rotaria macrura. Classification (NCBI taxonomy): domain Eukaryota; kingdom Metazoa; phylum Rotifera; class Eurotatoria; order Philodinida; family Philodinidae; genus Rotaria; species Rotaria macrura. The sequence continues at coordinate 38,197 of OENT01000561.1, forward strand.
AAGAATACATATTAATTCTAGGTACAGACAAAGAAAAAGGTCAATATCACAAAAACAAAAAAAGAACATCTCGATCACAAAAGTTGTAAAGCATACAACGAAGAAGATGAATATTTATCTTTTTCTGTAAATAAAGAATTTAAATCAAAAAGAGAATTCAATGTATGACGACGTCTAATTAAATGCTGATTCGAAGGCGAAGATAGTTTGATGTCTAGATGATTCTTATTTGAATCTTCTTGAATAATTATAAGTTGTTGGTCAACTTGATGTATTTGTTGTTTTAGTGTTTTAAGAATATTTTCATGTTGCATTAATTTTGTTTTCAATAAAGATGTTTGTTGAACAAAATCGATTTCATGAATAGGCGATTGATCAATAAAACAAATACTTGAATTACTTATTCTTTCGTATATATCATCATCTAAACAAGGATAGACGCGTGTTCATTGAAACGAAGTCAAGGATTATTTTAGTTTGCAAACCTTTATTTGAAGGCGAAATGAATGTTTCGTTCGTTAGTTTTTTTCGCAATTTCTTTCTTCGAATATTCGTCAATGTTTTTGATTTATATTTATCATTCGATAAAGTAAAGTAATGAAAAAAATGTGAAATATCTTTTAATGATTGTGATGGTTTCTTAATTGTTGTACTTATTGATGAACTTATATCTGACATAGAATAAACAGCTGAATCGGTTGATGATGATACTGTTGGATTCGGTTGTTTATCATTTAATGATGAATCAACAGAACGAGATCGAGATGATTTTTCTTCTTTTTTATCTTGTCGACGATTTCTATTGGAAAAATTCGTTTCGAAAAGAAAAAACACATGTGTATAAATGATTTGTTTTTAAGACACGAAGGGTTATGAGAAAAGATCATGCTGTTTGTTTTTTTCGACAAAGAGGGAAAATCAACCAAGCTCAGCTTACAAGATATTTTCAATTCGGACGAACAACACTGTAAAAAGTGTTTTAGTTTTTGTAAATTTTTGTATTTTACTTTTGCTGCTTTATTTCGAAATGAACATACCTTTTAACAGATATATTTATTGGTTTGGACGTTTGTTGTTCTGCTGTTGTACTTAACGATGATAAAGAATCGAGTAATAATGGTGATGACCATCGTCTTTTCGCTGCACGAACAATCTGTTGAATTATTTCGGCTGGTTTCGTCTCATTGTTTAATGTTATTTCAGGATCAAGACTATTCATATTTAATACTGGTGATAACTTTGGCATTTGAGGATTTATTTCAACTGGAATATTGTCAAATTCATTTGCATCGAAGAACCATTCATACTAGAGTAATTGAAACAAGAAAAGAATTACTTGACATTATTCTTCATATATTTGCATAATTCTATAGTTGACCTTGAATTTCAATAATTAGTTTTACTTTCTACGTGAAGGTTTTTTTTTTAATTATTTTTCTGTTCAAATTAAACACAGAGTAATATTTGTATTTGATAAATAAATGCATGAGTGTGTAAGCTATTTATTTTAATAGTATTCATTTAATTAACAGTCCGTAGCTATTTTTATTTTGAGCAAATTTTTCGGTCTCATAATCTCATCATTGTAACACTATACATACAGTGTCATCGCGATGCTACAGTAAATGACCTAGCATTCGTTTTTTCCTCTGCTATATATAGAGCATTAAGTAAAGCGATGGAGAAGATATGTATCCTAAAGATAGAAGTCTTTTAATGGTTAGTAATCGTAGCTATGATGTGTTGCATACTCGCATCCCATCTGAATAACGCTAACAGTCTGTTTATTTGATGATAATCGTGTTCAAAACTGTAGATTATTTCAGGCATCGATAAATTTCTTTCTGTTGGATAATTCATAAAAAGTTTTACTCAAGGATTCTTCTGCTTCAACGCTCTATAAAACATATTTGAAAAGTTACATGATAAGTCAGCCATTATAAAATGTGATTTAACACTTTAATATCAATGACGTAAAGATGATTACTTTTGTTTTCAAAAAGCTGAGTGACAATTCCTAATTCAGAATTTCCTAGATTCAATTGAGACTAAAAGTTAAATAATAAAAAATTTCTTGAAATCTATCTTTGAAGTTGATCTCAAATGTTTAATCGAGTTTCACACGTTTTTTATATGAATACAAACATTGCCAAATCTAATGACTGTTGAATAATTTGATTTAGGAAATAAAAAGCTTGAAAAAGTGAATTTTATGATAGGTGACATCAAACTCGATTCATCTAATTCACGTTTGATAGAATAATCTTTTCATTAGTTTAATTTCAAAATCTCTCCGAAGTCTGTTGAAGAATGTAAAAACAAACAAACGATTATGGACACTGGACAAATCAACTGTTGATTCTAATCAATGCATAGTCGAACAAAACATGAGAAAAGAAACTTAATAAATATAAATGGAAAATTGACGATAGAAAGTCAAGTTCTAAAAAATCGTTCAAATCAAATAAAAACAATGAACATACATATAAGATGAACGATTCAATGATTCTAATTTTCTCTGGATTATCAACCAGATTTGATTGTAACGATGCTTTCGAATCCCAAATTAATGTTGGTCCAAAAATAATAGCTAAATTTCTTGCATCGATCTAGAATAGGGAACGAAAAGAGAAATAGAGAATGAATTATTGAAGTGTTCTCCAACCTTGTTAATATGACATTTCGATGCAACTCGTCGGAAATGAGCACATAAATATTTCAACGTTTCGAATCTACAATCGTCCAGTTGAACAACAAGTCGTTTTAATTCAACTAATCGATCACAATGAGTTTCCAGTCGACTTGCTTCAACACATAAACTGCTCATCTCTATAGCAAGAAAACGAACCGAAACATAATTCTTTTGTCTATTCTTTTTTTTTCTTCGTCTTTAGAATCAAAACGTAAAAACAAACTTGATGATAACAGTGAATCAGGTAGTTTGGCGAAGAACGTTTTCAATGTTGATGCAACAGCTTTAATATCATACCATTTTTCTGAATTAAATTCAATATTTTCTGCACCCTTATCTAATTCATGGACAAGCCAGTTAACAGCTGTCAAACCTCCAGCATGTCGATAGATTCCTTGACAATTTATTCCACGTAATTCAACGAGACGTGTCAAAATTTCGACAACAATCGGAATATAACGTGACAATGATGATGATTCACATTCTTCTAATTCAATGCCGAAATTAATTCCGTGTGAAAGTGCACAAGCCCCTGTTGTTGACGATAAAGATTCACCGCTGCTTTCATCATAGATTTGTCCACTCATTTGACTTGTTAACAATGACGATGACGATTTTAATGTTCGAAGGCCTTTCTTAACGATTGACTTAACGAATGATCGACGTGGAGAAACATTCGACGGAGAATTTAATCCAGCCATTGACGATACAGATTGTGTTGGTTGAGTTATTGCAGATTTTTGAGATTTACGAAAACGAAGACTTGGAGAACGTTTTAATGAAGGACTTCGAAGAGCACTTTTCGATTTTCGTCCACCCGATGGACTTCGTTTATGTTGAACTTCAATTGGACATGTCAAACTAAATGAAATTTCCATTTCGATTTTCTCTATTTTCAAATGAGAATTAAGATTTCAATTCGATTAGAATTATTTTAATCTTGATTCTCAATGTCGGTCAAGTTTTTTCCATACACTCGTCGTTCGACGCTCATATTTATTTACATTGAATTTGGACAGTGACCTACTTTACTGTTCAAATATTCAACAATGTTATATTTGTCTTACGACTGTTATAAGATTTCGTAGCACAATTAGCGTTATAAAGATGTTCTTTGTTCTGTCTATACTTGTACGAATGAATTCAATTGTGAACTAGTCAGGCTTCAATACTTCAATTCAATTTTCAAGTTTAATCAATTTTCTCTTCCAATATTAGACAAGAGAATTAAATTGGCAATACTAATGAAATCTTTCAAACAAATTCTAAGCATCATGTTCTTGAAACTTTGATCATTTTTCGATTTGAATAAAACTTCTGAAAAGATTTTCCTGTTGGGATTAAGTGTTAGAAATATTTCCGACGGAGAAAAGCACATTTGTGGAAAATTTGTATTTCGAACTTCGATCTGTAAGTTTCATGTTCCTTACACAAAAAAAAATATATTCAGTAGAAATACGTTTTGGAACTTATTCTCCATCATCTATTCGATTCATTACTAGATAATTTCCAAAGTAAGACTAATTATGTTTTTTCGTCTATAAATAAGACAGTTCGCCAGAGGAACTTCGATCGTACCCAATAGAAAATCACGTGAGTTAGTCTATCTATTAGATATCGATTTCAATAAAAATTCTAATTTGCCTATCTAACTCTTGTTTTTCAATGGGGAGGATAATCGTTTCAATGGCTGTGAAAGAAAAATGATTAAACAGAAGCATCTTATAGAACTGAAGCAATTCATGACATGTACACAGGCTTTTTCATATTTTATTGAAGCATATTAACGATGATCAGCTTATGTTTATGAACATTTAGCATAATAGTATATTTCATAATTGTTGACATTCAAATCTCAGGCAATCTGTTAAATTAAAAATTGGATTAAAACACTCAGAATTTTTTTATGTCACTAAATTCATTTAAGATACTTTTTTCTCAAATCTTGTTTTAGAACTCACTAAGACTCTGTTGAACTCATCATGAATAGAATATGACGCAGATTAGTACAGAGATGTACAATTTACATGTTACGTTCTACTCCATAGAGTAAACATATGAGGAACTGATTGATCACATTTGTCCTATTACAACGACAAATGAATAATGAAACGCGATCTTTTGTACATCATGTCTAAGAAATATAGTTGATAATTTCTTCTAATTGATCCAAGTGAGTTATGGTCGAGTCAAACGACAAAGTGTACCTGGACATTTTTACAGATGTGTCAGAGTTGGAATTATGCGTATGTCCTTGATTCAGCTCGTTACATATCATTGACGAGTACCGTATGGCAGTTCGTACTCAATGATTAACCACACCAATTGACATCTTTGATAGAGAAGATGTATACTTTTGATGAATCAAACATGAATGAAACTGATTCAAGGATTTTTCTTATGCCACTTATTCTATACGTACAACATAACTACTTAACAAAGAAGAGCGATAATTAAAATCTGAATTACAATCGATGTGTAGACGTTCTCGCAAATATAAATATCTATGGTGGGAATCTCCATTGATTGGTTCTAGTAGATACATACTCTTGTTCACTGTTGGCATGAAGAGATGGTGCAATCGGTGGTAATAAATCAGCAGTTTTCCGTTGAGAGTTGTCTTTATTGTTATTCGTAGAATGTTGACTCTCTTGTTCTGCTTGTGATGATATACAATTATCTTTGATAGCTTCTAACCATTCGGCTAATGATTGTAGGTCAGGTGCTTGAAATAAGAATTCACTTTGATTCGATGTTATCAATTTAAAAACTCGTGGCTTTTTAATATAATCACTTGCTAATTCAACGTCTGCATTGAGCAGATTAATTGGAAATGAATCACATGAAAGTGGAATTAATAATCCATGTTTTTTTTCTTTTCCAAGAAATAATGCGCCACGTCGAAGTACGGCCCATGCTCCACGCCACGAACGATCAGCTGCTCGACGGCCTTCTTTCGATACTGTTTTACAATAGAGTATACCTTCTTTGGATGCCTCTAAATTATCAGCCATTGTTGTCAATGATATTGATTCTTGTTGATTTGTTGTCGAATTATCAAAGTAGGAAGCCGACTTCGATGTATTAATCAACGATGATGATGGCGACGAAAGAGACGAACGATGATCAAGTGCATGCGACAATTCAGGAGTCTAAAGTTTTCTTTTTCATATTCGCTTATTAAAATATCCTTGATCAGATAGACTTACGGCTTCACCAAAAAAATTCTTTAATTTTTTTATAGCTTGTGTTTGTGGATGAGGTAAACTTCTAGAATAGAACAGATAAGAATGTTAAATTATGAAAAGCAAAAGAATCAATTGATTTAACCTTGATGTTTGTTGTTGTTCATCTTGAATGTCATAAGAATAATTTTCAGTTTTATTCGTTCGAACAAACTCCGGTGGAACAAAACTTGTTCGATTCGATCCCATGCGTTGATCGGTCGCTATTAAATATGATGTTCGACGTTGTTTTAATTCAGGTTCGGATATTTCAGGTGTGCGTCCATATTGAGGTACTAATAGTAGAATAGAAAGGTTTTTGTTTTTTTTTTTTGATTACTGATTTAACAAAAACTCGATAAACAAAGAAAAACAATGGAAAACCTTTACGTCGAAGAATCGGTGTTTCAGGGTGGAAGGAAAACTCGAGCTGACCACAAGCATGCAAATTGACTAGAGAAATATACAAATGCAAACAGGAGAAAAGAAAGCATCAATCTATATATTCATGTAATCGTCTTACCAAAATCATTTTGTTCATTTTGATGCGCTGATCGAACAGCTGTTATGTAAGAATCTTGTCGAATTAAATTAACTCCGCCAACACGCGATGGAGATGTTGCCGGATAATTGTTTAATGGATATCGTTGACTAAATTAATATTTATTAATTAATTAACAACTGTCTTTCGATACAAACTTTTCTTTTGGTGCTAATGAAGAATAATTCAATGATGATGATAATGATGTTTGAGGCGTTGGCTCACTTTGATTGTCTTTTAATGGTTCAATCATGTATCGAGGATCGTAATTGTATTCAAGTCTATTCATGTCATCACCTAAATGAATATTATCTAACAGGATCGATGTTTTCAAAAAAAAAGAACAAGAACAAGAAGAGAAAAACATCATTCGACCTTTATGATACAAAACAGATGTCAGTTTCTCTGTAATTAGTTTTTCAGGAATTATCGCAACTGTCTCACATGTTATCAGTAGAAACACTTTTTTATTAGATTTTCTAAGAGCATTAGAATTTTCAACAGAGTCGACGTCCTGCTTTTTAGCTGTCTTTTCAATTAGACCATGAAGAATTTTTCAGGAATATAAGTTCGATGAATTTCAATGAGTAGAACTAGATATGTTAGTTCTAATAGATTTCTACTAGCTGACACCCAGCATACAACGAGGTCGCACAAGGCTAAAAGTCGTTCGAAGCACACCCGACTAATCGTTCGATTTTCTCAGCTGTAATATGTCTAATGGAGTTGAAATGTTTTTTGCAGATACAGGACACTATGAATGGTGTCTAGTTTTATTGCTTTCTTTCTATTTAGTTCTATGTCAATGAAAACAATGAACACACTGTGAAACAATTCATCTCGTCTCTAATTGAAATCTGAGTAAAAACTAATTTTATCTTCAGTTTTGAAAGACAAAGCTGTCGATAACGGAAGATGTATTCTTGTTCTAAATAGAAACGTCGATGTTCGATCGTATGCACTCTGATTGAGAAACAGAAGTAAATACGAAAGCATTTGTTTGTTTTTAATCAACGGATTAATATACGAGCTTTCATGTTTTTCCTTATGAAAATATTCTGTTTTCTTTTTCTTCGCTTGTGTTGATTTTCATAGTTCTATGTTAAGCATGAGAAACATGTCCAATAAATCGGGTCGATTTCGAAACTTGTAACCCCCCCCCCCCCCCCCGCCTCCCAAAAGAAAAACATTCAGCATAAACTCATTAGACTATGGCTAAGAGGAACGGTTCTTTACTGATAATTCAATGCATTATGCATATTTAATTTGATAATGCGTGACGCAATGAGAGATTGTTTTTCAATCTTCGTTTAATACTTTGATTATAAAACAAAGAAAAGAGAAGATTTCCAATCTTTACTTTCGATTGAAATAGGAGAGTAAAGATTAAGACTAATGTCAAATTAAAATCATTTACATGGAATTCAACTGGATTGAAAGATCCGCAGATTTAAATTCATCTGCACTTATCTTAGATTACATAAATGTCTCTTAGACGCTTTTTTCAATCCAAGTTGAGCTCTTAAATAATATTCAACTTGTTTGATGAATATTTTCTTTGTTTTTATTCATCTTTCGGAAAGAAAATGATCATAGAAGAATTTTGAAATGTGTCGTTTACTTTTTGACAATATGTCTCTAGACGCTAATGAGAGTCAAGACAACTAAGATTGATCTTTTTCAGATGACTAGATTGTTATTGAAAGTTGAAAGATGTCATAAAAACGAAATTCGAAAACCATCTTATGAATTCCATACCTCTTAGAATTGAAAAAGAAGCCCGATCGAATGTCGTTGATGATCTTTTATATAATTTAACTTGAGATTGTGGTTGTGCATCATACAAAACGACTTGATTTGGATGAACATCATAGGGATAATCATCTTGAAAGGTCAAATTATCTTGTGATGATGGTGAATTCGGATGTTTCGATTTTAATCTCGCAAATTTATCGGGATCGATATCTTCGAAATGTGCAGCACGTTTCATAACAGATTCAACATCGGCAACAGCTGTTAAACGATTCCATTCGTTTTCATATTTTTTCTTTTCCGAATAAATCTTCGTTTTCGATTCACGCTGTGTATCATGAACTATATTTTCAACATATCCAGTTTCAAATTGTTTCTTACGAAAATTAACGAATTCAGTTTTCATATCATTTTCATTCATCGAATTTTTCTCATTAGTTAACGACTCGGTCGATGGAGATATTAATTCTTGTTCAGGTGCTGCCGTGGTCGTGGTCGTTGTCGGCGTCACAATCGTCGTCGTCGCCGCTGCCGGCGTCGTCGTCGTCGTCGTCGTCGTCGTCGTTATTGTTGTTGTTGCTGGTGTCGGTGCTGCTGTTGTTGTTGTTGTTGGACATGCCCATTGAGATTCTTCTTGATTTGGAGGATTTATCGATGAATTAATTAATGGTACATACGATGTATTTATTTGCTGTTGATATGATGTTTGATTTTTATAATCATATGGAATATATTCATTATGATAAGGTGATTGATAATAAGATGTTGAATCTTCTTTCGGTTCTTGTTTCGATAGATCCAATGCTTTATGAACTGACTCGATGTAATTCGAAAATAAATTTTGCGATGTTGCAGAACCCGGCGGAGGAAAATAGATCCCGGCCTGTGCAAGTTCTTCTTGTGTGCGACCTTGAGCTAAATTAATTTGTAAATTACGCAATTTCTGTTCAATTGTACTCTTAGACATATTTGTTGTGGAAGGACGATAAGACGATGAACGATTGATCGATAAACGTGTTTCCAATGAATTCTTGAAATAAGAGTTTTAAAAGACACCAGATCGAAAACAAAAAGGAATCCAAAGAATAAAGATACTTACTAGAGAAATAGTGTCATCTTCTTTTGGTATAACATTAAGTGTAAGATCATTAGGACTAGAAAAGAAATGAAAGGTTAACCTTTTTCCTCTATTTTCTTATTTGGCTTTAATACGAACGTATTCTGAATAATAGCAATAACTTGTGAATATGTTTTGCCGCGAATTGATTGATCATTAACAGATAAAATCCGATCGCCCGGTCTTAAGCCAGCTTTATAAGCTGGACTGTTCGAACGAACTTCTTTAACAAATATTGTATCGGTTGATTGAAGATTTTCATCGTAACAATTTTCGATTGTTGTTTCATCGTCTTCGGCATTATCTACAATAAAAAACCAGACATTGCTGTTATTTTTTTTTCTTTCTCATACAACATATAACATGTCTCATCAATCAATTATGGAATAGACTAGCAAAAAAATGTCTATGATAATTTTTGTTTCTTTCTCCTTACCGCTGCCGATAGTTTTCATGGAATTCGACGACAATATTCCTTGTTGTTGTTCTCCTTGATGATGTATGAGAGTGCCTGATGCCAATGATGAAATAGTGGATGGAATTATTGCCGATTTTGTTTCTCTTCTTTCTTCTAATTGCTTTTGCTGATGTTCATCGATCACAACACTATACGAAGCCTATGCGATGACAAACAAGATTTATATTCGAGACAGTTCGTTAATGAAAGAGAAAATCGTTATTTTTCACTATTAGCAAAACCATTAAATGATATTCGTGATAAAACTAGGTTAGAATACACAATAGCGAAAGCAAAAGAAGAAGAAGCGAAAAAAGAATAGAAAAACCGAAATTACTCGAGTTTGGAAATTTTTAGATCTAAATTCGCTTGTGTTTTCGATCAATAGAAAATCATATCGTGTCTTAATTCGTCTTATGTTTTAAAACGAAGAGAATTTACCTGGAGAATGTCATTGACAGAAAACGATGGCGGATAGATAACGAAATGACGAAGTGTAAAACCAAAACCGCCGCCTGAATAATCACTTGATCGAGAGATTTTTATAGTTTTAGGTTTTTTCATTTGTTCAAACAGATTATTTTCTAAAAACAAATAATTAAATCAAATCAAATCGAAGGAGAATTTACTCATTTACTTTGAGCAGGGAAAGTAATGATAATACATAGTTCGTCTTTGTGATGATGATGATGATGATGTTTTTCTGAAAGGAAGAAAAAGCATTGTTCTTTTCTTTTTCTTTTTTTTCACAGTTCTATCAATAGAAATAATGAGAAGAAGGCGAAGTGTCAAAAGAAGAGAGCAAAACAAAGAGACGATAAAAAAAAGAACGATATTGTACTGGCTAATTGTCCTAGTCTACCGACTGTGAGACATCTTCATTCTTCGTACATCCGATCATTCACATACAAAGTTCATCAGGTTCTTTTATTCAGACTGTACTATCGCTCATGCACCTGCACACATCGAATAGAAAGGAAATGAGTACTAATGCCGTCGAGAAATCAATCTCTTTCGGGTTGTCTTATTAATTCGTATTTAACTTATTTTCAGTCAATTGTTTTGAATCCTTTGCATATATGACGCATATTGAAAAGAAAAAGGAAGAACTATACGTCGAATAAAGAAGCAAGTGTTCTGTCTGATATCGATGTAATCTAAACTGGAGAGAAAGGAGAAAAACAAGCTCATTAGAAACGATAGACGACTATGAACGTCAGTCCGGAAGTAAGTACTCACTATGTTGTGATTATCAACAATATGTAGACGCGATAAGACAGATGGTCTTATCATTTCATTCGTCTTCAACATATTGCTATTGACCACATAGAGAGCCATTGAACTTAGTTCGTTGATCATCACTCTCATGATGCAATATCAACAAGACATATAAAGATAATCAAGTTCATCTAATACTCAATCCAAAGATAAATAACATATCTGATCGTGTTATCGAATCCAATCGAAAGAAAAGTACAATATTCAACTTGCTCTTTTGCTTCTTAAAACGTGATCACGAATGTTTATTCTTAAAGAGCTTAACCTTGAACATATACCTACGGGATTATCAAATTTAGACCTATTAGTAAGATCTATCTTGCCTTCTGTGTTCAACTCGTCTAATCGATTAGAAATTCAATATCAATACGTACGTTTCGTGTTTCTTCTTGCTTCAATAGTTTTACTTATGATGAAATCAATGATTGGGACGTTTGTACGTATTGAGAATCGGCTTATTTACTCACGTTTATAAGAGAAGAAAGTCAATGTTAGGCAATGAAGATGAAGGACTAAGAAATTAGAGATGAAAAAAGAAGAGAAAAGTGACGCGAGAATTGCTATATAATGACATTGAATGTCGGAGTTTTTTTTTATAATGAATAAAACGAGAGTCGACAGACGGAAATCTGCATACATACATATATATATACATATACATATCGATGTGTGCGTGTGTGGCTCCAGGGATATATACATCATAGAATCAGGAAAAAGAACGAGAAGGTGGTCAAATGACGCGTATGTCTGTTTCCGGTGGGCAAAAGGCCATCATCCATTTCTCTCAAAGGTTTCCTCGAGCTATAAATAATGGTTAAATATGATATTGATTGATTTGCAGATCATTCATCGTCAATAAACTAAAAACATCACACAACTAATTTTAACTAGAGTTTATCAGTCCATGTTTTTTCTTCTTTCGAAATAATATAAACAAGAAAAATACTTCGTTGACACGACTCTCTCTCTCTCTCTCTCTCTCTCCCCCTCCCCCCGCTCTCGTTCGCCTTCTTTCTTTTAATTTTGATCAAGCATGCAATTGAAAAGAAAAGAGTTCTCTCGCCGTTCGTCCTTCATCAAAATTTTAAAAAAAAACACAATGCTTAACTCAATCTGATCATATTTATATTTCAATGAATATGTTGCATCATTCGTTTCTCCACGTATTCAATCAATACAAGTGCAAAGGTAGAACAGAAAAATTGTTGAATATTCTACTTATGATCGCATGCTTTGAACAAGAGAGAGAATGATTAGACTTGTACGCAAACAGAAGTAGTAATCAATTTTTTTTTTCATTTCGTCAATCTCATTAAACATACTCAGATGACACAAGAATGTGCCAAATCCAGCAGACGATGAACAGATTAAACATGTCCAGACATGAGAGAATACACACAAAAAAGAAAAGCAATGATACGATTTTTTTTCGCTCCTGTTTTCTATCATTATATCAGATTAACTTACTTGCTCAAACACGCCATGCAAACAATGAGATCATGTCTTTTTAACTCGTTTTTAAACATAATATATAAATACATACGATAAAAAGGAGATAATTGTTTTTGTTTGATAAAAGACGTATCAATGATAATGTCTCATTCTCGTGTACTTATTCTTTCTGCGGATGTTATTGACATATCAGTTGCTTATGTTTATTTGTTGTTGTTCTTTCAAACAACCACCCCTCTTCGTTTTCCAGATCGTTTAAAAGAAAGACACAGTCATGTCACAATATTAGACATACACAGAAAACGACATAAATGATAAGCACATCATACGAAAGAAACAGAAAAGCATAATCAAGTGTCCATTGGACACAGTGCAAAGAAAATGATACTCCATCAAGCATTGGTTCCCCCAAAGGACAAAAAATAATAATCGTACGTTGCAGAAGTGTAAACATAGCTCATTGTTTTGTCTATGTGATAGTTTGAAAATAAAGAAAACACGAGGACACAAACGAATTCTCTAATGAATTTGAATCTGATAGTTACGTACTTATCATTGATTGAAGATTATTCTAAGAACAACAAAAGAAATGTGTACGATTTCCCGACTAGTAAATCAATATATATTTCATATATCGTTAAATTCGTCTTTCTTTGTTCCGTCGACGTTTTCGTATTTGAGAAGAAAAATATGGAAAAACATTAAACCATGGATCCAATCGAAACATAACGCTACTATCGAAAGTAATATTTCATCAATCTTATTTATTCAAAGATTTTCATGGAATAGTGAAAAAAAGATGTGTTGATTACAACGAATGATTGTTTTTCGTACGTGGTTTTTGTATGAAAAATTGAAATTTTCAGGTAACAAATAGACACGAACCCTAGATCGAGGTAATATTGTAATCTTGTCGACGACAAGATGATTTCAATCGTTCGATTACGATAACGAACAAAGAACAGATACATCCATACATTCATGTTTGTTTGTTAATCTTTCAGATATTCGATGAATCACACTTTCATTTTTAAACTCTGATGTCACTTATGCATTTCATGAACAATCGTCTTTTCATACAAATTCTTTTGCATAATTCACGTATCGAAAAATTCTTAATTTAATTCTCAATCCATTGACATAGTTTCTATTATCTGGAGACGCTTGGAAACGTGATCTATAGAACATATACAATATTCATTTGTATCGAAATATTTAATCTTCCTAATCGTGAAAGTTATTATTAAACATGTATAGAGATAAACCTATGTTGAGTATGCACTTCAGTTATTCAATTTTATTTGTATCTGCCGAATGTCGAATTCAGACAAACTTTTCCTTCTACGAGATCAATATGTAATGAACAACTATCAGTAGTGGTTGTGAAAAATATGTAGTTTGTCATACATATACATGTATACATTCTCATGGCAATTTCCATGGGCATGCGCATCTTACAAAATGCATTTCCTCTCGTACGTTTATTCACAGCATCGCCGGTAGTAAGACGGTAGTGGTGCTTAGGATTTCCGCTCCTACTTAACTGTGATTGAAGAAAGTTTTTTTTTTCTTACTTCCATTTTACTTTTTCATTTGAAAGAATTCGAAGGCAAAGAGAGAAAAAACAACAAACTCATAATTTATTTTATGAATAAATTTTGTTCACAATCAATGTCCATACAAATGTCTATGTTGAGACAGCGACGTGTTGAAACGATTTGGATGCTGAAAGCTTTAATAGACTTGAACAATTTGTAGCTGCATTAATATTCAAGAACGTGATCTACTATACTTTTACAGAAAAACTCGTAGAAGAATGCATCGTATACTGAATGACATGTCGTGCTAGATTACAGCTCTGTTTTTCCTAGCTTGACAGGCACGGATTGTGAATTGGATGATGACACGCAGGAATAAACTTATTGTAATAAAGTCATATGTGTATTTTTGATGATAATATTGGAAATTTTTCACACAATAATCGTATGGAAAAACAATTCGAATAGATGTCACCAGCGAGAGATGTATCTACTATGAATTTCCTAGACGAAACATATCTTTTTCATTCTCTCTCATATCTAAACAATACAGTATATAAACGGACGACGACTAAGTGTACTAGTTCAGATCATTGTAACCATTCGTCTTAGTAGTTATCTATTCATTATACGTTTTTATTTGTAAAATGCCAAAGACAAAAACAGTAACATCAACGAAATCGGCAACACCTGCTAAAAAATCTTCATCGAAAAGAGCAAAAGATCCAAATGCACCTAAACGATGTCGATCGGCGTATCTTATATTTTCCGCTGAAAAGCGTGACGAAATCAAAGTAATTATTGTTCATTGAAGCGTTTATTCTCATTCTCTAGAATTTTCTTCTTCAGACAGAACATCCCGGATTATCACCAAAAGAGATTTTATCCGAACTTGGCGCACAATGGAAAACTGCTGATGCTGCAGTATGTTTCTCTTTGTTCTCTTTGTTTTGAATTGATTTTTGTCGACTTTATTTAGACTAAGCAACGTTTTCAAAAATTAGCCGATGCCGAAAAGCTTCTGTACGAAGAAAAAATGGCTGCTTACAAAAGTGAAAAAAATGATAAAGAATCAGCAGAGAAAGAAAATCTAAAAAAGAAAAAAGCTTCGAAAAAAGGTCAAACAATAGAAAGTGGACACGACGATTCGATGGAAGATTGATCCATCACGATGAAACATACACGAATGTATTCGATCGAAGAAAGAATGAGTCGTATCTATTTTCCTTATCCTATTTATTTATTTATTTATTTATTATTGTGTTTGTATATAGATATACTCTTTAACTTGTGTTTATTCTTCTCCTTCTTTCTTCTTGTACTATTGTGTGGAGTTCGCTTCTCTATTTATAACTGTCGCTTGATTTACATATTGATAATGAAAGAAAACTAATGATACTACATGAACTTCATGAAAGAAAATAATTTGTTTCTGAACCAATGAGAAGATTTCGTTCATGAAAAGAAGAATGATTCACTTTTCTCTCATTAACAATTGAAATTCATCAAACTTTAACACATCTTAATTAAAAACAGACTAAAATCTTGTTTAGACTTCTGGTGAATAGCTTGTCAATAGTTTGATCAAATTAGTTTTGCTGATTTCGTTTCTGAACAGGTACGACATGTTGAGACAATATATTCATGTAGTTTTTATCAAGTATATAGGACGATTCTTTTCTTACAAATCATTTCTTGCAATTAAATAAATGATTTTCATCGAAGAAAAACGATATTTATATTAGGATTATAATGAGATGGAATCATGATTGAAAATCTATTGATAAACAGAACACGTCCTAATTTTTCCGAACAATACAACTTCAATGTTGACAAGGTGTTTCACCACGCGTTAGACGTTCATTGATATCAGTAACTATCGAAGGCAAATCAGCAATAGTATTGATTATATAATGCGGTCGACTTGGAGACAACAATTTATCAATACGTTCACGTTCAACATTCAATTGATCCGACGACAGAGCACAGTATTCATCCCAAGTTAAACCAAGAAAATTGCCGGAAAAGCGTAGTGCGACAGTCCACATTCCTGCACTACGACCTTCAAGAATACCTGGTGGAGTATCATCGACTTTGACACATGAAGCTACATCATCGATCCCGAGAGCGATGACATTAGCTAATGCTTGCGCTGGACTAGGACGACCCTTTGGTACTTCATCAGCTGCTACGACACAATCTGGTGAATAACCGAGAGCAGCAGATTGTGGTAATAACTTATCCATTACTTCCTTTGGATAGCCAGACGTTGAACCGATTTTGAGACCGGCTTGTCGTAATTCATCTATGACTTTTAATGCACCCGGAATTAAACTTGAATATTCTCCTACTTTCGCAACTTGCAATGGCATAAATCGTTTATAGATATCGTTCACATCATTATCCGTCGGCAAGCGTCCAAATCGATTATGAAAACGTTGAGATATAGATGGATGATTACAAAGTGTTCGAATATGATCTCGTTTACCAATACCCATGGGTCCACGTGCTTCGTCTAGATTTATTTCAACGCCCACACTAGCAAAAGCTTCGACAAAGATGCGTGTCGGTGCAAAACTACCGAAATCAACAACAGTTCCGGCCCAATCGAAAATAACAGCTTGTAGACGAGTTGGTAATTGATAACGCATCGTTCTTTGTATGAGAATGAACTGTAGAGAGTCAATAGAAAGATTTTGATAAAACTTGTTTTTCTATGAGTTTTCGAAAACAAACGAAAATGTCACAAGAGTAAACTCACATATTCTAGAAGGAAAAAAGTAACAAGTAGAATCTACAAGTCAACATTTTAAAACAAGATAATTGTGATAGATTGCTTATCGAATATTGAGAATATAGTTTTACTTTGCTATTTCTTTCTCATTTTTCAAAATAGAATTGTTACCCTTGATCGATATAGGGTTACTACGTGATAGGAAACAAAGCGCCAAACATAAAACATGATGACCTTTTTCTCATAGAAATCTACTTCGAATGTATGATCAATGACTTTTGATCATGAAAATAGTTTAGTTAAACATCAACATGTGCTAGTGCTCTATGAGAGATTCTCGGTATAATAGTTATTGACGAAAACCGATGAAGGTCATATTTTTCTTGTTCTGATAAAAGGCTTTTATACTTAACATACACAAAAACACGCTTTTCATGGTGAAAAAAATTGGAGTATTATGACGCTTCTTATTTACATAGAGAGAAAAGAAAAGAAACTCACTCGTGTTATTCTACTATAAGATAAAAAGAACCAGTTGAAGGCGTCACATTTAACATAGCGTTCTTTTACAAGCAGAAAACTCGAAGAAAAAAAGTTGATTTTCAAAATAAATTCGCCTCATATATGTGGTGAGACAATGCAATTCAATCGCTCATAGATTAGTTTTCTTGAAATTTGTGCAGGCAAATGAAACTATATGGATAATAATGTGACAGAACAACGGTAATCATCGAAGATCGTCAGTTGACGAATGTTCACAATCGAATGGACACAAACATTGATTGATTCTTTTTATGTGGGATTTCATTCATATTGATGAACAGAATATCGAATGAGGATTTAGTCCAGAGTTTTAAACACCTCTCCGGCATCCATTCACTGAAACTGTGACAGAAGAAACTCAATGATTATTGAATACGTTCTTAACATGGTGCTATGTAATTTTCGATGCATCATGCAGAGAAAAAATGTTGCTTTACTTACTAATCATTGAAACGGATCTTAAAATTGATTAGTCTGCGAATATGTTACCATCTCTCAATCCCGATTCACCATCGTCAATCTGTATAGAGTATCGATATTTTCTCGAACAAGAACATTTTCTTTAATCGAAATCGACTTGAATTGGTGACAACGTACTGGTGAATTATGGTCACATCGTATTCCTACTAATCATTAGGTTCACGTCACGCAGACTTTCAGCACTTCTCTGTTCTTGACAACTTTATCACATATGCTGTATGAATTTCGAAGGTTTTCATGAAACTCTGTGATTGGCAATAAGACAGTGTATACTCTTGTACTTAGTAACAATCTCTAGTTTTTTCTAATATGATCTAAAAAGTTCATTTATGTCTCATTCGGAAGGTTGTTTAACTGGTCGCAAAAGTAGGACTCTTTTATTTTTTTCAAAATTTGATTTGAATATTCGGGTCGTACTTCCGCTCAACAATGTTTTTACTCGATTTTCCCCTTTGATCCACCCGAGATCCAGTTTTGATGGGAAAATCAAGTGTAGATAGTAGTGATTATCGGCGCTCTAGTTGCTTTGATTTTACACAACTATGAAATTGTATGAAGAATGTACTAAGTTCACACTTGTCCACTATGCATGAGACTAAAATCGGTACTTGGTACCACTTCTGATGTCTTTACTTTTTCAGCTTTAAAATACTTTTCTAACGGACATACTCGCTATTCGTCCTGATTAACCACTGTCTCAAAAGTTTTGGTCATAGACTTGTCTACATTTAAAATGCCGAACTGCTCTGTGGTTGATCTTGGAGTAACTACAGGTGAATGGATCTTTCTTTTAAAAAATGACTCGAAAATACGTGTGTAACAACGATCAGCATGTATGACATCTCAAAATGGGTTGTAAACGACGCAGCAAGTTTCGGACTAGTTCAAGACGAGTAGGTTTTCATATTTAGAATAGCAATGTCACATAGAAATGACTAGTACAGATACTAGATATTTAACACGTCACTTGTTTACTGCTGCTCCATAGAATCATCAAGTCAAATTTATTAGTATATGAATAATCTAATTTAATTTTTGTTACAACCAAGAATTCTTTTGTTTGATAAAAGTTAATTGGCATCATCGAACAAAATAACTATATAGAACACATGTGAGTATTGTTAAGACTTTTCATCTATTAAAATATTTATCTACATGAAACTTTGTAATCAACCATTTGTGAGTAGAAAATCTGATCTATTAAACTTTCAAAGGATTTTCTTTTGTTAACAGGAGAACTGCAGAATTCAAGGACGCATCAGCACTTCTTACGATGCCTTTTACATAACACACATCAACAGCTACTTGAAAGTGTTTCACTGCGAGTAAATTTCGATCGAAACGAGATACGGCTCTATGTGCTTTTCGTCATCGATCGAATCGAGCAATCTTAAGAATTTCGACTTCTATCACATTTATTCGACTTGGAGAATATTTCAATAACTACTATTTTCAAACGGACGCCTTTCTTCATTTCATTAAAATCTATAATTTGTCGTAGTCATCTTTGCTCAACTTACATGAAAATGCAGCATGAAGAATGATCATGGTATGTTACTGAAAAAATCTTCTCATCTCTTGTGCCAATGTCTCAGACTCGTGTCATAAGTATATTGACTTGAAAGTTCTGTCATTCATGACAATCTATAAATGTTGACGGTTGAAGAAAAATAATATCATTAATTAAAAATTGGCAAAAATCTTCAAATCTATTATATATTTTAATGAAGAGAACACCTTAAAGATTGCTGTATTTGATGATGAATACGGCTGTTTCTTTCATTGCTCCTATCGACAGATATACACAGTCAAAGACTGCGAACTTTTAATCCAACACATCTATTCGTTCAGATTTATATAGTCCAAGAACCACATCTTTCGAATGTTGTTCGAGCAGTAATAGAGGGTATTCTTCATTTTCCTATTGCATTAATGAATTCACCAATGAAACGATTGCATTCATTGACGTGAATGAGTATCATCGATAAAAGTATATTATCAGTTTGTTTTGCATAGAATAGTAGCATGTGATATGAAAAGCCTGATGGTCACAAGCTGTGATACAATGCTTCTTTACCGAATAGTGTGTTTCATTTTTTTTATCTTGTCTTTTATTGTTGTGGTTCAAGCCGAAAAGCATTTAAATGCCAATGGACCTTTTGGAAAAGCTCATAAATATCATAATGAACCAAGTCCATATGCATGTGATAGAGGAGCAGGTATTTCCTCTCCAATATTTCGTCGACGAACTAAAGCCATACAAGACATACAAGTGTCTAAAACAGTGTACACGAGTACTGAACAAATTCAAATAACATGGACACCCATAGCAGCTTCATGTAAAGATGATTTTATCGGTATTTATTACGTTGAAGTTTCTCTTACTGCAGGTAACTCGTTCAGTATCTTAAGTGATTTGAGAAAACATCAATGATGACGACATTGTTTTAGCTTGTGATTACTTTGATTTTGAATTCATTAAAAACAAACAGAGCACTATGACATGGCAAATGATCAACCTTCGTCGTCAATTAGAATTTCGCTATTATTCACGTGATCATACTTGTTCAGGCAATTATTCTCTTATTGCCAAATCTCCTGTTGTTCAACCACTCAACTACAATGAGCCAACACATGTTCATTTAGCCTACGGTGATCGACTCGATCAAATATTCGTTTCGTACTTAACTAATTCATCACAATATGTGCCACAATGTCAATATGGTCTAACACAATCCACGCTAAACTTTCATCAAAATGGAACAACCATAACGTACACAGCATCGGATATGTGCGAAGGAAAAGCGAATACATGGGGTCCACAATCATTTATTGATCCGGGGTATATGCATACGATTCTCTTGGAAGATCTTCGCCCATCAACAACATATTTTTATCGTGTTGGAACTGATGAACATGGATGGTCATCGATCTATTCATTTACAAATCGTCCAGCAAACAACGATGAACCAATAAATATGATCGCCTATGGAGATTTAGGTCTCTCGCCTGTTGAACCCGGGGCAAAATCGACTATCGACCGAGTGACAGAACGAGTGACAACAACGAACATAACTTGTTTATTACATATCGGTGATATAAGTTATGCTCGAGGTGTCGGTGCTCTGTGGGATGCATTTATGACTCAAATTCAACCAATAGCAGCTCTTACACCCTACATGGTTGGAATCGGCAACCATGAATATGATCATGTATTAGGTGGAGATAAAGATCCAAGCGGCGCACCTGGTCCGGGAGGATTTCGACCTCAATGGTACAGTATTTGTTTTTCGTAGACAAGAAGATAATAGCATATGCTTCATTTTTTAATCTTTGTGTTCACATTGTTCTCTATCAATTCATTGATTTCATCTGGATGCTCATTTGTTTAACTTTAGGGGTAATTATGGTTATGATTCCGGTGGTGAATGTGCTGTTCCAATGGTCCGTCGTTTTCATTCACCATCGAATGGCAATAGTCTTTTTTGGTATAGTTTTGATGTTGGTCCAGTTCACATTATTTATTATTCAACAGAACATGACTTTCGTCATACGTCACCACAATATGCTTGGATCGAACAAGATCTTCGTTCCGTAGATCGTTCACGTACGCCGTGGATTATCGTTGGTTCTCATCGACCTATGTACGCATCGGAAACTGATGAACCACAAGATTTTATTAAAATAATGTTACAATTCTATTTGGAACCATTATTCTATAAGTATCATGTTGATGTAAATCTTTTTGCGCATAAACATTCATATGAACGAACGTGTCCAATGTATCGACAACAATGTGTTGCAGATGGTATAACACATGTTTTAATTGGCATGGCAGGACAAGATATAGATGGTGGTGCGTATTCCGGTGCCGAATGGAGTATGTATCATGATCAGGAATACGGATATAGTCAATTATGGATCAATCGTACATATTTGCATTTTACATACTATCATAACGATAAGGACGCAGTCGTTGATCAATTCATACTGCAGAAATAGATTTTTCTGGCGTGATTATATTGTCTATTTTAATTAATTCTTTTTCTTTTTGATTATTTCACGACGTAAAAATAATATTAATCTTGTAGATAAATCATGATAATGGAAAGGGAAAATAAATAAATCGATACATATTTTCTGTACGCGAACAACATCGAAGGTCATATTAGTGCCATACTCTATTGATTTCATATTAAATCTATTTCTAATCGAGAGATGAGCCAGAAACAATAGACTTCAATATGGTGCATTTTAGTTCTCCGCAGTATTTATTATTGATCGTTGTAACTAATAGATTTACGTTTTCATTTGAGTGTTACGAACAATAACTTCATGCTTAAATAAATTCATACTCTAATATAAGAAAGAGGTCATCCATAAAGAGTTGCTACTTTCAATTCCACTTTCTTGTTTTGTTCAATTTCGATTAAAAACAACTCCTTCTCGACGTTCAGTAAAATTCTTGTACAAGGAAGTACTATAAGTAAACGAGAAAATTAAAATCCTATTGATTCATTTCGATCATTTTTTATATTCGCGAATGAAAAATTTTAATTAAACACATTAAATCATTCACATCGAATAGTATGAAAACATTTTTCTTTTGTTGAAGAATTCATTCATCGGTCATACTTGGTAACACTCTATGGATCGAACTGATTGCGTATCTCGTCAAAGTTACATTGTTATAGAATTGAAATAAAAAAATCAAAATGTATTCTGTTCACAACGGGACCGACGGATCCATCATGTTGGATAAACGGCTAGTGCAACCTAGCCCTTCACAAAACATGTTTCCATTTCCCCCAGCAGAAAAGAGTCGTACTGACTCAAATAGGTTTCAAAAATCGTATTTTGAGCACGAGCAAAACAGCACTGTAGATCTTTTTATCGGTCTGATTGTATCAACGACATCTACTTCAAAACATTTCCCTCGAAAAAGATTCGACATTGTCATCGAAAAGTGACAACAGTAGTGCATTGAATCTCGAATAGGTTTGAAATTTCTTTCGAATCAAACATGATTCCATTGATGCCTTTGTTTTTCATTGACACCAAATCTCAAACCCATTATGTATAGCCAATCTAAACTACTTCATATAAATTTTGCAAACTTGAAATTCTCTCCTGTCTTCAGAACTTTATCTTAGACAGTCTCATTTAGATTCGGACAATTTAAGACCGAACTCACATTTAAAAACATTGGTATTTGCTAAAATTGAATAGACATATTTGAAATTGAAATGTTTGCATTCAAGTGTATATTACTAATTAGTATAGTTGGATTGAAAATTCCTTTCGATTTTACTACCACAATAAAATTAGCATACACAAAAAGTAACATTTTTAGCAATAAAATATTTAAATGATTCAGCTCAACCACTCAGTTTAAATATACGTCTCATGGTTATTCGTCTAATGTTCATGAAGTTATTTTGCAATTTTTCAAAGGATCTTTTGTCGTTATTTTATGTGAAACAGCAGAATAAATAGTACAATGAGAAACTTGAATGTTTTATGAGAAAGCTTGTTTCCCAATGGAAATTATCGATAAAGTCATCATGAACGATCTTGACGAGTATATTGTTTGAATTAATATTTTATTACATAATTCAAAGTCGTAGAAATACTCTCGTCATAATTATAAATGATCATATTAGAGTGAGAATCCTTTTTCTTTACGTATTCATTCTCTCTATACTATTTTAAAACTAAATAATTATTTAACAACACATATGTGACAGAATTAATTTTTCTTTCTACAAAAAAAGAAAACGAACAAGAAAATCATACCGTTACGATGGTTGAAAAGATTGACAGTACATTAATCAATGACAATCTCCGATATCGTTTTGAATATTTATCAAAATTTCTCAATTTTACAAAGAAAGATATTGAAATGCTTAATTATTTTGGTCAAATAGCTGTTACATCTATTCCGACTGTAGTTGATGCTATTATCCAAAAGTTACGTGATTTTGAAATGATTAAAATAAACGTACCCTGTCAGAATTTTTGTCTGACAGATAGCGCCTCGACCAGTGAAAGCGAGCTTCAATTCCAATCCGAACAAATGGCGTTCCGTCGAAATTTATTAATTAAATATTTCAAACGAATTTTTCGACAACAGGTTTGGAACGATGCATTTCTTGAATATCTTCATCATGTTGGTCAGATGCACGTCAATATGCGCGGTTCAAACTCGACTGATCCAGATTATTCTTACATTCATCTTGTTTTTGCTTATATGGAAAATCTTCTTCTTGATATTGTTTTAAGAAATGATCAAATTGATAGTACAAGGAAACAATTAATCGTAGCTGCTCTGAACAAATTATGTTGGATTCAAAATGATTTCTTTTCTATCAACGATACTCGACACTCACGAAGCAGCAGTTTTAATGTTTGTGCGACAACAACAATCGTCAGAACATCGGGCTGTTTTCATAAGTGACGTCTACGTTTTGAACAATGAGTACAATCAAGTTCGTACAGGAACAAGTGAATGTTTTCTTGAATTAAATATGATTTGGGCTGAAATAAAATAACAGCAATTCAAATGTTTTTGTCCTATTCAATACACAGAAATCGGCGATGAATTTGAATAAAATTCTTATTATTCACAAATTCTGAAGTTCACCTCAGCAGTATTACAATCTCAACATTCAAGCACAAATGAAAATATAAAATGAAGAAAACCAAACGTTTTCGTTCAAATCTTGATTTCTCGTAACGTTGATTAAGAAATCCTAATAATTACATATTTTGTGATTTAGAATTTTCTCTTTTGATTTTGGGAGAAAATTCAGATCTATAAATTTCAAAAGAATCGAGGTATAGATCTTGACTCTGATCCAACGACTTTTGCAAAAGCTGCTTGTCAGAATTAATGTCTTTCCTCTTTAAAAATTTAACATAAAATACTATCAAATATGCACTTATCACATCTGAGATTTCAAAAAAAATCTTTAAAGTAAAGATCCCCAAGGTTTCTCTTCGCCTTAGCATAGCAATGCTATCAGTCATAACCCATATGTTTCATTCAAGTGTGTAGAATGACAAAGAACTAAATTCTTTAAATTATCTTCGATAACTTCTAGTTCTGCCCAATAAACCGAATAATTTCAATAAAATACAAAAGCCAAATCAAGGATAGACAGGTGATCTTCTTCAAAGTAGACATCATCTGGCATGTTTGCAGGCACATGACGGAAAATATTCGAATCATTTTTAACTGTATGTAGATTGCTGTACGATTCATAAACGATAGGAATGATGCAATTTTCCAAATCAGGTTTCAAGATGATGTGTTCGTACTGATTGACGAAGAGAAACATTCAAAAGTTACTGATTATCGAGTGATGTCTAACATTCATAATCACTCTATCATTCTTTTGTATATAAACTGTCGTTCTCTGGAAGACTGTCGTTCAATTTCACTGTCTGACGTTTAAAAACGCTTCATGGTGCAGCTTCGTTTTTTCCCTGAAATGTGCAGCTCATATAATCTATAGCATATGGAAATAACTATGAAACTGTTTACTTGCTATCCATTGCAATGGTAAGTTTCAATAACTGATGTTCATTGTTTACTTCGAAAATATACACGAGTGAGTTCCACCAAAGTTGATGTTTGAAATATATATGCACTAGTAAATATTTACTTTCCCCATCCTCTCAGTTCTTGTTATCAAATTAGTTCGATACGACAAGAGAAAGTATTCTTCTGTTCGCTTCAAGAATATAAATTGTAAAGAACTCTTAGATGAACTTTGTGCTCATGTTGATATGTTCAATTTTTATGCTGTTCAACAAATTGATGAAACTTGTGAATATGAAATATAATGCGTTTTGTCTTCCAACATAGATATACAATGTATGAATGAGATCAATACTTTAGTTACAAGCGATGGTACTGTTCACAAGATAGGATTACTGAGGTAAATTATTGAAAAATTTCTTGATGTTTGCGTCAAATCTTTGTCTGATTAGTTGCGAAGAATTTGCACATATTATCAACGAAAATAGTGAATGCAAGTTTCAAGGCGAAGTCTTGCAGGTCCTCCCAACCACCACTCGAGCCCATTAGGAAACGCAGGAACTGCCATCTATATTAAAGATCTGATTCACCAGAATTAAGAAAAATCTTAAGAACAGCTTATTTCGTCATCTAATTGAACGTTGATAATGATACTATTGAAAAAGTTAGAAAGGTGAATTCCGAAAATGAGCAATAATAGATGAGAAAGCAACGACTGAAACCAAAAGTGAGTCGTCTGTCAGAATAACATCAAAGCGGATCTTTAATTTTACACATCCTATGTTTTATATCAGTATAACGAAGCTGGACAAGAAATTTGTGTTCCACATTTGAGCCTCACACGAGCTGCGTTAGCAAGTTTTTTCAAATACGTTCATAAGGAATAATCATTGAACTGGTTTAATGTGCACAGTTTTATGATAGAAGGAGATATCAATAAATAAAACTATACTAGTTTAGAAGTTTTCTTCGTTATCATTTAATGGCCAAACTAATCTTAGTCCTGTGAGAAAATACAAAAATAGAAATCGTTGACCAATACTTCATTGTCACGTCAAAATAAATTACTGTAATCAATCAAGATGATGGCAGCTACAGTTAGAAATAAAAAAGAATGTATATAAAATTTCAAATGACGATATACGTATGTGCAAAAACAATTTCATATTATTTCGAACTGTATAAGTATTTTTCGGCAAAGAAAAATAATACCGAACATACTATAGGAGACTGTACATAAACCTGACATGACAGAGTAAAACATCAGTGTGTCAATTGATTGAAATGATTCGAGATTCATTTCCATGGTCATGCAAGAAAATAAAACCAAAATATACTATTCGAATCATGTGACATTTATACAGATACAGTTTATATTTCAGAGCAATGCCCCCGTATGGAAATCCATTTGACGCCACTTTTAATTCAATGTGTATGGACATAATGTCATTCACAAAACACGTCTTTTTCTTGTATTGGACTATTGATCAAATGTCTATCGGGAATGTATCAGTAGGAATGATAATAGATTTTGTTATCGTTAGCCAAGAAATGAACTCGTTTGTATCAAACGAAATGTACCGGAGATGCAATCAATTATTTTACTTCAATTTATCGAAAACCCATAAAAGGATTTTATCTACGCACAAAAAGTGTTGTGAAGCCAGCGCGATTATAAACTCTTCAGATGAAGAATACACGTTTAAAGTAATTGATGAATATAGAAAGTCGATTGATTTACGTGGTGTCTAAAATAAGATATAGAGAGACGGTCGGAATCATTCAATCCGAGAACATTTCTGACTTGTCCTTGGTCATTAGTGTAAAAACAGAAGTTCACTCCAACGACTTCGATCTAAACTCTTGCGATCGTTACATTACAGCAAAATTCCCTTGAAATTCTGATGACAAATCTATCTCTTTATATATAGTCTAATAGTTGACATAGTCATAGCATTAGTCTTATTTGAAGTGTTAGAAAGGAAAAAAAGAAACGACGACACTAATTCCTTTGCTAGGAATAGAACACAGTGACCTAACAAAGCAGTGCAATCACATTGTTTCAGCGTTTTTTCCTCGAAGATCAGTGACCGTATTTTTTTTCTTTCTTCCTTTCTTATTGTCTACGTGATATTCAACGGGTCACTCTCTTTAACATATATGTGTGTCTAGTAGAAAGAAAGAAAAAAAAATGCCTTCTACTAGCGATGACCTCGGTCAGCTTGTCTGCTGTTTGAATAGCGAAAGAAGAAAAAAAATCGACGTACTTTCTCTATTTCTTTTCTTTGTCCGATGTGAATTTTCTTCGATCGGCATTCATTCATTCATTGGTAAGACGAGTAAAGGGCAACACATCAGTTTCTACATATCTCATTAAAAATTTCTTTACAAGGTATTTAAAAACTAGGACACCGCCGTTTAACATACAAGACTTCTATTTGAATATCTATTATTTAGAATGACACCATCACCACCGAAATTCGGCGTTCGATTTTTAACCCGAAAAGAACGCACAGTTCGACGTGTTACTAAATGTGAAACACGAGAAATTAAAAAACGTAAGTCCAAGGCTTTTTAATTATTCCGAAAAGAGAAATCGAATGAAAACTTTAGGCTTAGAACCTCCAACTCCACCGCCGACTCCTGTTAAAAAGGTTAAAACACCTCGTGCTGTTCCCCTTCGTCTTAAACCCGCCACTCTCGTCAAAGTTCGTGAACCGAAAAAGGTAAGACCAATGGGTGAAACATCGATGAATCAAAAAGAACAAGTTGGCTCAACAGCAGCAGCAGCAACAACATCGTCATCATCGACGGCAAGTCAATCGATATCTTCATCATCGACTAATCGAACTCAATCGTCACCATCGGTTAATCGTGCAATGAATTCTGCTCGTACATTGCAAACAACTGATTTACAAAAACTATCTCGTTTAACTTGTTCGAGGGAGTTCAGTTATTTTCATAAAGAAATCAAATCTGCACTGAGAACAAGTGAACATCAACTGGCTTTTTTTCAAACAAAATTGTATCATCTCAAAAATGAATTCGTCAATCAAAACTCTGAACATACCAATTTAGAACAGATAAGAGATTATTTTGCTGAAGCGCTTCAAAAAAATATTGATCGAAGAATTAAGCCCGACGAATTCAATACTTTAGCTGACAAACTCAAACAAGACATTAAACAAGTAAGTCGACAGTTGACATTCAATATTCTCTCGAACATTGATTTTCTCTATTCGCATTCTATTTTAAGGCGATTGATAAATGGTTGAAACGAAAAGAACCAGGAAAACAAAATCGAGCATTAAGTGACTATACACAAAAGCGTCAATCACGTATTCGAGAGTTGATTAAAGAAACAATGGAAGAAACTAAAAAACAACAAGATACACCGCAGGAAAATATAGATCAAGCACAAGTCGATATTTCTCAAGATCAGTCCGAAATAGAACCAGAGTGTATTGATTAGCCATAAATTATTTCGTCTTTTTTTTTTTCTTTGTAGTTTTTCTTCTTTTAAAATTTGTAAAACTAAGACATTTTTTCTGTTGTCTTTTGAAATCTTTTTCAGCAAAACATTTAAATAAAAAAACACATTCACAATACTACTTTCCGAAGAATATACAATTAAGTTCAAATATAATGTTGAAAACATTGAAATTTCTACTATATCAGTAGTTGTGCCGAGTTTCAAGTCGTGTCAATATTAAAACTCTTTGTCAACATCACTGTTTACTATTGTCATTTATGACATAAATGATTTCATCTTTTCAAATTCGTGCATTATCTTTGGCAAGGATAAGAGATAAAAAAAGGAGTAAAACTGCTGGCAGGTAGACAGCAGACTAGAAATTTTGGAGTTTGATGAATATTTCTCTAGCGTGGAATAAAAGTATGAACTGCTGAGAGCTTTGAAATATATCGTACTCATCCATAGTTGATAAAATCGAGAACACTTACAGTGAAGAACAGTCACTTCAGCGGAATCTCTATAGAAGTAAACTATTGAAATATGATGGATTCATTCTAACTATGACTTAACAAAAATACTTGAATAGTGACATAAATTGCTGGAATGGTAGTTTTTGTTGGTTGAGTGTCACGTTTAACTTTTCAAACGGCTATTGTAATTGATACTGGTCAATGTACCTTTAGCGTGCTGAAAGAAATCCTACTGGTTGCAACAGTGATCCATGCTAGTAGTACTTCAAATATCTTTTGATTATCTTTGTCGTTTGTACGAAATGAACCAAAGCGCGCATACGCTACTGTTCATACAATAGGTTTCAATGTGTGCTCACATTTCTTTCCTTCATTCCATTAGAACGACGAACATTATTCGTGCTGGTGGCGAATAATATAAGAGAAAAACAGATCAAGAAGAGACAGATAACAACAGCAAACACATATGAATGACAAAAAACTTTGGATTAGAAATATTTTAGTTCATTGAAAGTTGTCGTTCTCATCGTACATTAATTTTTCTTCGATCTGAAACACAATTAGATTTTCAGTTTTCAAACCAATAAAAGTCTCTCTCTGCCGATTCCTCGGTGAATATTCGAGCAGTATTTTAGATTCATTTTAATTTTGTTGAGCTTACACAAGATGCTTATACAACGAAGTAGTAGTTTCATAAACGATGATTCACTTTCCAAACGAGATCTTCTCCATTCGAAGTGCAATCATCACTTGAAAGATCAATAAAATAATCATTCATGTTTGATAATTTAACAATGAGAATTCGAATCTGCTCCTGGTCCACTGATTGATTCACTATTTGTTCTAAACTATTTCCTCTGCCCAATGTTAACTGCAATGCTCGTTATTTCATACGTAATCGGCCGCATGTCAGTCTGAACTTTATCTACGACTTTTGAGAAGAAGAGAAAAAAATCTGTGCTGTCTACTAGCGTATTCTTAATGAAGGACTCTTTCAAATTCGAACTGGATGGTATTCGATCAGTGTTCTACATTAGTCATCTGCAATTCTTCAACAAATGATCACATTGAAATTGACTTGAATAGAATCGTCGACTAATTTTGCTCATGAAAATCGACTAAAACGTAACTTTCGATGTCGCAATAACTTGATGATTAGATCGACTGATCATGATAACAACATGGAAAATAGGGAATTTACTTTTATTTTGAATAATTAATGCTCAACTTTACATAACGTGGATTGTTGACTTCAAAGAATTTGACTTGTAGATGTTAATCATTCACACTGTTCATAAAAGCTTTTTCTTGGTAAATGTCGAATGTTTCTCTTGATTTATATTCAAGTGAAAATAAAAAAGCATATTAGAAATTCGTTTGATGATGAAAATATCTGATAAGCATCTGATCTATTCGTTTGAGTTTTTTCCCGAAGTTGTTTTTTATGCATGAATGATTCAAATAGACTATAAATTCATGTGCACCAATGTGAAATAAGGTACTATGAAAATATTCGGTTTTGTTGTTCTTCATAATTATATTTTGCATTCCTATTTGTAGATTTTATCAAGCAACTGAAGTACTCTTTTGCATTCATTAAGTAAGTATCACTTCTACTTCATTAATTTTATTCTTGACGAAGTTTTTTCCAAATGTATGTGAATCATTTTATTTGAATGTTTACAAATATAGTTACAATTTCAACAACTAATGAATAATAATCTCGGATATAGACCTTCGTTGCCTAATGGCCAACGTCAAAATTTGTAAGTAAATATTTGTGTTGCTTTTTCATAAATACAGAATCTCATATTCGATTTAAAATAGAAATACCGCAGGAATGTTCCGTATGCATTCACCTCATCAACCAGGTGCTATTGCAAGAGCGAGTATGTTTAGCCTATTCTATGTCAGCAATCGAAAACTATGTTTGTATTTAGGACCGCCATCATATTCCATTGCACCATGGAATGTGACACAGTGGTATGATCCCTTGCAGAGAAAAACGTAATTAATTAACTGTTTCATCGATAGATGTTATTTTATTTGGCAAACTTGCAGAACTAACGATTTCTAATATGTATTTCATCGAAAATAAATAGTCTTTAAAAATCATCGTCGTTTTTGATAATCTCATGAATTTGATACTTGTTGAGTTGTAACTGAATGAACGATATGTTCAATCATTTTCCGATCGTTAAGTTCATCGTCGTTTTCTTTAGTTTCGTATACATACGTGACATCAATCAGTCGACCATCATGTAATTTTAGTAAGACACGAATACGATTTTGATTGCTTGCATCGTCATGATACTCTAAAAGAGTTGCATTTGCTGAATGATCCAAAAAGTCCTTTTCATAAGTAGGCCGCATGGCCGAAGCACCTTGTAATACCACTTGACCATTGAATATAACACAACACTCAGGATGAAGAAAACTAATTATTTTATCAAGATCATGTTTATTATACGCAGACAAATATTCCAAAAATAAATGACGAGTTGACATTAGATAACTGTCAGGCTGTGGACAACGACCAAATGGTATACTGTCAGACCCCACTGAAACATACTTTCTTTTAATAGCATATTCTGAAGTTACCTATGCACTTCAATTCTATTTTCTCCCTATGAATTCTAATACCTGATTTGGGTACCAAAAAATTCTAAATTTAATTTGCAATCGAACGAAGTGCCTCCTATTACCCGGAGATGCCTGTAAACTTAAGTTTTAGACGGAAAACATTCGGATTGTATCGCATTCTTTAATTTTCGCCATGGCGTTGTCCTATTACTTACAAAATGGCTAATAGGACCTTACATACAATTCAAAGAAGAAGTAAGGGGTGTATTCAGTTGTATTATCATCTGCCAGTTTAAAATATGTTTTCGTCGAACTTAATGTCCTAGTTGTGTTTAATTTATTTTAGATCTGTTTCAACTACAAAGCGCCACTACTCTGTCAAACTCTATCCAGCTTTTCTGTTTTTCTTTTAATATTGTCGATTTTTTTTGAATATTTATGTTTTTTTTATGCATTCTTTTTTTTCTTGTTTCATACATTAGCAAATATTTTGGATTTTTCATGGATTCTTTTATAATTTTTTTTCATATAGTAATAAAGTATGTTTTCATTTAATGCACATATACAAGTATGAGAGAGTACAGTTCTTGTGTATAGAAATTGATTCTCTTGCCAGTCATCCTACTCCTACTACTTGATATTAGATTCAGGCAAAATTTTGTATTCGCAATTTTTCTCGAGAGATCAACGTTCTATAAGCAGGGATGCATATAAATTATGAAATCAATGTTGGCGCCATCAATATTCATACATTATCATATTGGTTTCTCTTGAAACTGACCTCGTCTCGGATGGGTTATAGGTAAAACAGTATCAGCTAGAAATGAGAGTTACTAGCAATGTTACCTTATTGTTTCTCGTTTATATTGTGCAGGAATCTTTCCGATAAATTCATAGGGAATAAATAAAAATGGATGTCACTAGTGAGAAGTGCATCTGCTATTAATTTCACGAACGAAGTGTCTTTTTACCCCTCTGATGACAAAACGCCACAAGAAGATGGTAAGAAAAAGAAAAGAATGTTGAAATTCATAAATGGTCTGATTGGATTACTGTAAATTTTGGTAGGTAATCAATAAAAAATCATACTCTTCATTTCTAAATGGATTTCCAGTTATTTTAAAGAAATAAATAAGTTTCTTTTTAATATGAAAATTTCGCATTTGATTGATCTGCTGTGCATAGATGTCGTTTTTTTAACTTTTTTACTGCTCGATGTCGGGTAAAAAAGAAAAGACAATTGAATGGTAAGAAGTCCGAGAATTATATACACTTCAAAAAGGGAATGAGACAAATCAGTCATTCTAGAATGTGTGCATGGAAGAAGTATCTTGGGAAACGCCAAAACTAGTAGTCATCTGAGGCATATCTAGGCATTTGGTTTCTGGATGCAGTTGTTGCGCAGTTCCAGACGTTTTTCAGGCGATGTTTTTTTAGAAAGCTACGATTTAGTTCAGAACTAATATCGGATTCGGAACCAACGTTAGAGACTGAGTCGATTTATAAAGGTTGTGGATAATTCGGAGAAAAAGAATTTTTTTTTGAAAAAATCCCTGTACCCCACCTCAGGGATTGTTTGGCCAATAATGACAATTTTTTCGATAACTCAACCATTTCTTACCGGAGTCTTCTCATCTTTGAACTCGACGGATATATTGATGAGACAATTCTGTGCACAAAATGTCACCTCCGTCGAATGTATTTGTAAAGAGTTATCGTGTAAACGGACGGTTGGTCGGACACTGGCCGATTCTAGAGTGTACTCACTTTTTGAATACACAAAAAAGGAATTAGTAAAGACCATGAAAACACCAAATTTCTATGATCATGTCAGTTTAATATTCAGTGAGTAGTGATAGTTATTAAAAACGGTATTAACTTCTTGACTAAAGAAGACGAGAAAATACTAGTTGATAAGGATCACGATTAGGAACGACTATAGAATTATGTTTTATCGTTGGGATTAGAATCGATGGCTGCAACGTACAAAAAACTGCGTCGTATTTCAAAATGGTTTTATTCTATGTAGACATTTTGTAGGAACGCTACTTAATTTAATAGATGCTTCGATAGTAGATCGTGCTTTCTGGTGGCATTATAGGAGTCTATGGCAAGCAAATAAATAAAACTTTGTCACAAAGTTAATAAAACGCATACCATCATCGGTAACAGTCAAAAATGTCCCTGAAATTTTGTCCCTCGCAAAAATGTTCCCGGCAAAAACGTCCCTTGATGTAATGTTTTCGTTGATTATCTATTTTTTATTGTTCAATTGAATGTTATTGACACAGATGACGCCTTAAGAAAAGAAATATATCGGTGCATATATTCGTGATTTGTTGCAGAGGATTGGATTAGTCTATAAAGAATTCAATAGGAACGAGAGAACATTTCACATAACTAACAGTTTTGTGCCGAGGTGGAAAGTGCAGGTTGGAAACCTCCAACATCACAGCATCATATCAGCACCTTTTTGGCATCTTTAGTTTTTTCTCACCAATTTAGGGTAGAATTTGATGCTTATGTATTCCCAAGGCAATATCAACACTTATTGACTGAAGATGCCAAAAAGGTGCTGATATGATGCTGAGGGTTTCAAACCTGCAATTTCCCCTTGTGCTGTACTAAACTTTCTTTTTTTGTTTCAAGTGCAAAACAATTCGGAATTTAATTCTTTCAATTTGTTTTACGTAGGATAATTTCCTGTACTTAATTCTATAGTTAACTATAACCCCTATTTTAGAAAAAAAATCTAGAAAACGAAGAACATTTTTTCGGAGACATTTTTGAAAGGATATTTTTAGGGTCATTTTTGACCTTATTCCCATCATCAATACAAGATCAAAAACTTTGTTCTTCTACTTAAAATGAATAGAAGAACAGGAATATTCGATATTTACTTTCTGATAGATGACTATTGTACATGATGTAACGCCACAACTTTCGCTATTGATTTGAGGGAAGAAAATATTTGGCGATGTAAATGAAACAGACTACTGTGCAGATTCACTTCTCTCGATGGTAAAACCAAAGACGAATGAATTGTTTTTGTGTATCCTCTCAATGAAGGAGATTCCGTATTCTTGATATATATTTGCAATCAAACGCAATTTTCGATAGAAAGTGATCCTATCAATGCTCACATAGTCTTGCGGCAAATAATTTGGATGATTTGTCTTACTGTTAAGTGATTCAACAGATTTTCATAAAATAAATTCATCGAAAAATAGGTGAAGGAAACATATTTGTAGCTTAGCACTAATTGAAATAAGCGTCTCTTATTATTTTGCTTGCGTGATTTTCATGAACTAATTCAAGAAGATTTTGACGTTGGTGATTGAGTTTCTTTTTTTGTAACTAATGAGACTTAAGTCAGTTTTGTCGGTTGTTTCAAGTTTTCTAGCGCATGTTGGACACTTTCTTCGTCATGAAAATCGAAAGTTGCTACTCGTAGATTATTTACACACTATTGTATATCTTGTAAACTATTGACGTAGGATGTATTAGGTTCGTTTAATGCATCATTGAAGACATTGACAATGGTCGATAATGATGAAAGACTATGATTTACCTTGTGCCATATTTACTACAAGATAACGAATGAATTGTCTTGAAACTGTTCGAGCACTTCAGGATAGTCACGTTTTTTTATATTCGATACTACTTACGTCTGGTTATTTTGAGAAAGAAGATCTTGCTTCATGAGAGTGAATGGCGTGAACGAATCATTGGTTACGACATTCACCCGTAAGCTTTCTAAGAATTTCAGTCTCAACTATGAAAGACTTTTTTAATGACACTAACATGATGAAAATATTCGGGTAGATAAAATTTTACTAATCGTACAACAACACGAGAGAGTGATCGTGTTGTTGCCTAAATGTAACGGAAGAGCGTAAATAGAGAAAAGTTGTAATAGAGATCGGATAATAGTTTTCGTCGTTGGCCACCGAACAGAATCATGAAATATCTTCCCAATAGTATCTGCATAAACCGTTATCATTTTAAACTATCAGTACCAATGCCAGTTCATTGCTGCGATATGTTCTGTTCCTATTCTCTTATAAATCATCAATTAGAACACACTATATTCACTTGATCTTGTAGAATTCTGATCAAATAATGACAAATGAACGTTGAACAAAATTTTTCTAGTTGTTCTTTACAAGTTCTGTGAAGACAATACAGACCACGTCTGGAAAATAACTGTTCTTGGTTTAATGTATTTCTTTAATCGCCTGCAATGAAGTTTCATTTAAAAACGAAACGAGCTTTTATGATTCAATAGTGATTACAGTGCTCGAATGTTCCAATTGATCTGTTGATGCTTCTTCATACTACACTATGTCATTTCTGAATAATAGGAAAAACCAACGAAAAATCTAAAATTCTAATTCGTACAAGTCTCCAGTTGTAAAGATAACAGGAATATACATCAGCTCAAAAAATGTTGAGAAGTGGTGGTTGGAAAAGCAAAAGAAGATAATATCACTTAAATTGTCGATCAAATCAGTATGTAACCCGATGGCTTTCGATTGTTGCTCGATGAAAACATGAGCTCAAATATGATGTATAGTGAAAGAAATCTCTTTCCAAATTAAACTAATGTTACCGATGGAAGAAGCTTAATGCATCATTTTTCCAAATATTTCTTTTCAATATCTACTCAGTGAAAGCAGAGATATATTCTTTAGACTAAAAGGACAGAGTCTGTACGCGAAAATTTGTCTGAACCTCTCTATCCGGTTATCTGCAACAGTGACTACAATTGTTCACATCGATACTAGAAATAACCGTAGTCATGTTTCATTACATCTATGCAGTTCTCACTGGAACCTCATCCATGACTGCCTATCATAGAGACAACATTGAGTGGCTATTTGATAAAAAATGCTCATCAATTCAGCCCAACTGACAATAAATATGACAGAAATGACCACTGCTATATTAAAAGTGACCAAAACCATCACCTAAACATCCACGAAGACTCTTCAAGTGAAGACATGAATGAAGCAGATCAGTCAATAGACATCGACATCACCCCATACCGTCATGCACTCATTAAAAAGTCAAATTTTTAATGCGAATCATGATGAATGCGTGGAGTGAAGGTTTTTTCTTTCCTGGCATCCAACTTCAACAAGTAAATTTCTGCAGATCAAAATTAATCTAAAATATTCCATAAACAAATCTACATCTAGTGAACGTAAACAAGCCATGAAAGATTGACGATAGACTGATTCAGCAGTCCGATTTATGATGATGTCGGCGACATGAAAAATTCCAGTTCAACTATCGGTAATTCAACCGAACATTTGAGATGATCGACATGATCAATGAACGGAAATGTTGGTAAAACTTTTCTATTCAGTAGTACACGTTGAACGTAAATATTTTCAGGTGAATTATTATGAGCAATAATCTTCAATGTGCATTGACCATCATTACGACGAATCGTAATACGATCGAAAGCTGGACTTCCAAGTAGATAAATCGATGAACCGGCGAGTGGATAGAAACCCATACTTGTAAAAAGATACCACGCTGACATTGTCCCATAATCGTCGTTGCCTGGCAACCCATCGGGTTTTATCGTATAAGCATGATCAAGTATCCAACGAGAGTGTTTTTGGGTCAGATCCGATCGATTGGCATAGTGAAATTGCCAAACAGAAAATAGATCATGTTCATTTCCTGGCCAATAGTAAGGATTAGGTAAAACTGTCCATGGCCACAGTCGACTACGTACAAAAAAAGTATCGAGTTCTTGAACAAAACTCTCTCGACTACCGAATAATTCAATTAGACGTGGTGTATTATGTGGTACGAAAAATCTATAATGCCATGCATCGCCTTCAACATAACGATTATCGAATGGATTAAGTTGTTCGATTTCATTTGATGGACAAAAGAAATCCCCGTTAAGTTTTCGAGCACAGAAAAATTTTGTTTCATTATCAAATACATGTTCAAACCATCGTGATCGATTATAGTATTCTTGAGCTTCGTCGATGAGTCCGGCAGCAGACATGACGTTACCGATAGCCCAGTCATCGTATGCATAACTCAAGGTTAGTGGCGCCGAATCGTGATCCAGTTCATATGGCACATATTGATATTTGACATATGTCGGTGGATCAAAACGACTGTCATGTACTTGCACTTTATTAGCCACTTTTCTTAATGCTTCGATAACTTGGGTCATATTAAGATGAATTGTATGTTCATGTTTCATGATTAAATCACTTATTAAAATATCTGCATGTGAACCGATCATACAATTCGTGTATCCGTTAGCAAATGGCCATTTCGGTAAATCTCCACCTTGCTCTACAATAAGCATAATCGAACGAATAATATCGTTGGCCCGTTGTGAATCATGAAAAACGAGAAAAGGTATTTGTGTTCGGTGGACATCCCATATTGATAGATCTGTGTAGATATGTTTCATATCATCAGGTTTAGTATGTATTTGGCCATCGACACCTAAGTAGACGCCGTTTGACTCGTCCCATTGCGTTGGACTCGATAGTGAATGAACAAGCGCAGTGTTGAATTTGATTACAGCTTCTTGATTCCAGTCGGCGCTGACCTAGTAAATTGCGAGAAGTTTTTAACATATCCTTTTCTCTCGTTACAAACGAATTGAACATACTTCGAAAAGAGACATTTCATTAAGCCAATTTTGTTGTACAAGTTCACGAATAGAATCGAATGATTTTAGTTGAGTTTGCATTTCTAAGTTTGTACGTGCTTGTTCCATTGAAACAAAACTTAAACTTACATAGGCTGTAATTTGTTGTTGATCAGCAGGTAAAACAACATAGGCACCTGATGAACATCCATCAATCATTGTTTGTCCATGTTCTAGACGACCGTTTGTCCAAACACCAAAATCGGTCCAATTAGTAAATGTAATAATAAAATATGTTGTCACGCCACCAAAATTTCTGGAAAAATCTGCTTCAAAATGGATAGAACCGGTTATTTCGTTTTTCTTTGGATCGATCATCACGTGACTCTGATTACAAGCATTCACTGGTAAGGTATAACTACTATCAATAAGTATAATACGATGCTTTTTATTGCTATTATCGAATGAATATCGATGAATACCAACTTGTTCAGTAGCAGTCAATTCAACATCGACGCTATGCGTATCGAGATAGACCTGATAGAAGCCAGGCTCGGCTCGTTCACGTTCATGCCTAAATACACTTCGATAGCCATTTCTTGTTGAAATCAAACGTTGTAAATGGTTGTCATCATCGACTTGAATCGGAAAGATGCCAACTTCACCATAGTCCTGAAGACCGGCACCAAACATATGTGTATGTGAGAAAACATTAATGTGCGTATCTGAATATTGGTAACCAGCATAATGCTCGAATCTAATTGGAATATCCAACGCATCACTTGTATCAGGACTAAGACGAAGTGCACCATATGGACTTTGGACACCAAGAGGCAAACTTCCTGCACCATAACCAAAACCACCAGTACCTATATACAAGTTGAGTGGCGGAAAAGTGATGGCACCTACGCTTGTTACCAGCAACAGTAGGATATACCAACGCTCGATCATATTCTTTTTTACTTTTGATTGGAATATCTTTCACTTCACAAGAATCAACTGATGAGAAAAAGTGACCAAATGATAAACTAAAAACAGCTGCTATATATTTATTTTTTTTATTAAAATACGAGATAAAAAGATTTAATCTATTTATGGCCATCAATATCACCGCTTGAAAATTTGGTGACAACGGAATCTAATTGTATTTACTCTTATTTTTTTAATTGTGAAAGCCTGCTCAGGAAAACATGAATTAGGAATACGTTCGAGTGACTGGTGATGAGCCTAAAGAGATGACCTAAACCCACACTGATAACTACGACTATAGAGGAATCAGCACAGACCTCCTAAAGGCAAAACTCTATCAATATATGCAGTCTATCCTTTCGATTTCTATTCTGAATAAAACAATGGAGCTTGATTCCCTAAACATAATATTTTCACGTAAGAAAGTAAGTTGTGTAACAGTAAAATTTTTCATTCCATCGTTCTTGCTCTTCCAAATGACAAATCATGGCGAAATCAGAGAAAAAAACTGTTTCAATAAATAAGCATAATAAAATCTTTGCAAACCATTAAAATAGTTCGTTGACTATTCTATTCTTTATATGAAATTTTCTTTTAGTTATACAGTAAAACCATTCTAATATAGGCACCATTGGGACTAGGGATGTACCGAGACCGAGCTTGAACCGAGATTCTCGGTCTGCGATCAGTCTCGGCTACTCTCAGTATTAACCTCTTTGTTAACTTCAAATATGGTCACATTGAAGTAGAGATATACACTCAGTTATGCTTAGCTAATTTTTCTTCCCAATAACGACGTTGGATGAAAATTCGTGACCGATGCAAAACAAAATTAATATAAGTGTCAGTAATAAAAGACCGTTTCGATTTTGAGAGTTTTTCATATTTGTATGGTATCATTTACAAAAGTACTATCTTTTCATTCCTGTGGTACCGCTCAGACATTCGTGTAAACTTTTTTGCTCATCTTCTATTTGTGATGTTCACAAACAGATCGAATAAGATGTGCTGATCCCAAATATGGTGTGTTTTTGAAGACTTCTCTCTCCAAAAAAGACGTGTGAATCACTTTTAGAAGAGTCAAAAATCAGTTTTTAGTGGAAAATGTCACTGATTTATGCGAATGATTCACTAAAATTAAATCTGTCAGACACATAATCTTTTACTCTATTGGATTTTGGATGAAGATCTACATATAAGAATACCTCTCGATTGATAATAGCCAAACACTGCTTTCAATGGGCCCAATACCATAAGCACTGGTTTCTTCGACTGACAGAACTCCCCAGGCAGACAAAATTATTAAAAAAACGCATTAAAATGACGTATCAGCGTTAAAACGCCGTTTTTACGATATTTCGACACATTTTTAGGCGTTTTACTTTCAAAACGCGTCAAACTGCGTTAGATTTTTGTAAATTTATGCGTTTTTACCCGTGTTTCGTATAACATTCCGGAGTTTTACAGCGTTCGAACGCGAAAATATCTGTGAAAAAAACCATTTTAACGCGTATTTTCCTAGAAGTAATTAAACGCGTATTATCTCTCGCGTTTTTTAAAGCGTATTCCTGTTAACGCTATTTAATGTGCTCAATTGTTACTCATTATTTTTCATTTAGAGTAATTATGTAAAGCTGATGTATGAGTACAGTTCTTCAGATAAGTTTGAATTCGGATGTATTTTTCACTACAATTATTTTGATTGTTATGGACATAGTTGTTGTTCGTTTTGTGCTTTATGAAAATTTGATACTGCACAGTCAAATAAACGTCTGAAAATAACTAGTTCCAACCGTGTTTAAATTTCTTTAAAACGACGTTTTCAAGATTTCTTGAATGTGTTGCAATATTTAATTAAAACACGTGGATTTTTTTCTTATTTATGCTTTTCTATCTGTTAACAACTTTAATTTCACGAGATTTAACGCGTTGGTCTACAAACAAGTTTTATTACGTATAAAGTTTACTGTGATTCGATCTATGGAAAGTTTCTTGTACTTAGCAAAAAATAAAATAAACACACAGAACTGTGCAGAAATTCATGATTTGTCTTTTTAGTCCATCGAGAATGAAATCTTCGAAATGACCGATTTTTCGGTCTTATCCTGCGAACCCATTAGTAGAAATTAAAATCTACCAAAAGCATATTTTGAATTCAGTAAAAATTCTCATTTCTACTAAAATAGGAATATGTTCATTTATGGTAAAACAGAGGTATTTTGGGCACAAAGAGTTATCCTGATATCTAATAACTGAAGATGTAATATATTAGATGAACATATATTTTTGGTTAAATTCGCATATCAAAATTCCAAAACATATGTTTAAATATACTCTGAAAATATTTAAAACAATGTACGTACCTTTTAAAAATACTCTTAAAACATTATCATACATTTTTTCAAATGCGTCTAGAAAAACTGTATATTTTCTGTTAGATACTTATATGTATTGTTTTAAAGATTTCTGAAAATTTTATTGGTTGATTTTTTCAGAATATGTTTAGAGGATACAGTTTTCGAAGTGTCTGTTTAAATAATAAAAAAAATATTCTGAAAAATTTTTATTAATCATCTAAAGAACTATAAGCATATGTTTCAGATGAATATTAGTTTTTCTTTGTATCCCAGGATAGCTCAAACGCAGCTAATGCAGGCTTAAATCTTAATTTTATGAGGCATCCCAAGAAACGATCAGAATTGATTTCATTTTCTGGGTCTAATTCTATTCCATTGGAATAGTATTTTCAATTCAACTTACATTCGTAAGACTAGTCAAATGGACAACACATTCGACTCTCATTCAGCACACCTTGGGATCGAATCTTGGTTAACACAGAAAGTTCGGAAATTTCACTGAATGATATTAATTGAAATACAAACAAGGTATCATCAGTAGATAACAATCAATGAAAAAAAACAGAAGAATTCTTGATGACTGGCTAATTGCGACAAACAAAAGAAAAATACGCGTGAAAACGAGATCATTTTTTAACGAAGAAATGTTCGTTTCTCAGGAGAATCATTCCGACCATTGGATCCGATCATGTTTCTATTGGGGTTTCTCTAATCCGACGAAATCCCATCGGATTCCTGGTTGCGATCCGAGATTCGGATCCCTAGTATTGGATCTTATCGAATCCTACTATCGGAATCCGATTGGATTTCATCGTATGATAAAACAGGCCTCCACTATTGGGATTAAATGCTAATTCGTACACAAATAAGAAAATAGGTTTCTTCCGTCGGATCCGTTACTGTTTCCACAACCCGGATTCCCATAAGATTCCATCGGATTCATTCACTTGAGTTAGTAACTTTAACGCGTTATGAACGCGTAAAAATGTGCGCTTCCGACGATGTTTTTTAGGTTAAATTTTTGACGCGCTTTTTTTCTTAATTTGTCTGACTGGGTTATTTGAATTATGAA
The DNA here is from genome assembly GCA_900239685.1 of Rotaria macrura. Taxonomy (NCBI): domain Eukaryota; kingdom Metazoa; phylum Rotifera; class Eurotatoria; order Philodinida; family Philodinidae; genus Rotaria; species Rotaria macrura. Next base: position 81,108 of record OENT01000561.1, read on the forward strand.
ATATTTGAAAGAGGACTAGTACTACTTAGGATAATTACATCTACTCTTTTTACATAATATGAATATCCCTTTAATCAATGATAATGTTAATTCCGAAACAAGTGACATAGTAACAGTGATGCATATTTAGTTTTATTCAACTACGAACAACTAATGCGACTGTGATTTACTTCAGCAAAGTATATGAATCGAGACAATGTAGCAAAATGATGAAGTTTTTTTTGAAGTTTAATATAATTAGAAAATGAACGAAGAAGAATTTATAATAAAGCAGTTTGTCTAGTGATTACAGTAGGAATACTTTTACAGTTCAACGATAATACAGTGCGTAAATGATCTGGTGCCGTCACGGTCACTATTTGATATGTTCTGCTAATTAGATCGAAGAGTGTATCGGTTGCTGTCGTTCTAAAGAGGAACCCGTAACAAACAGCATGAGAGTCTTTGCATTTTGTCGAAAATTGATTTTTCCAAACACAGTAATTTATAACAATTGCGTTTACTCTATTTGAATAGATGATTAATATAATAAGACAATTCGTAAATGTAATGTTATTATTGTGATTATTATAGAACATATGGACATCAACAGTAGAAGCAAACAAATTGTGTTTTTACATGAGTATTCTAAGTTATACTCAATACTCTGAAAAGTAGAATATCAATTTCTTCCGCTGGTGAATTCTCGTCTCATCGAAAAATACAAATCAACTAAAAAGATAAAAAATATGACAAATGTATTCTGACTTATTTGATTCTTTCGAAAAAAGAAATAGTTATCAAGTAAAATAGTAAAACCATGCGTATCCTACACTAACGTTTCATCTTCCTAAAATACATAGGTAGTTGAAAAATATGAATTCATTATTTATGCCATAGACATTCGTCTGAATTTCAAACTTATTTCTATCATTCATCCGACATTTTATTTCATGTTATCAATACCTTCAATCAATTCACTCTATAACTCTTATTATAGTGTCAGATAGATTTTTCAACAGATTCATTCAGTGTCACTCTTTTTAGTTAGTCTGTTGAAGAAAATGAAAGAATTATGGATAAGTTAGTCACAGTGTGTATATCATTCCCTTGCATTTTTATTCCTAGACGAAACCGTAACGTTAGACAGACAAATTCGAAGAATCGAGAAGATACCCAGGTCGACGATTACGGACTTCGTATACGGCTGTAAACGACCGTATACGCTCCCCACACGATCGTATACGGTCGTATTATAGCGTTTTACATGGTCCAGTAGTACGGTCGTATATCGCCGTGTCGTAAACGGACAAATACGATCGTATACGGAGGTATACGGTGGAAAATGGAAACCGTTTACGGATTTTGTATACGAGGACCATATACGATCGTTTTTCTCTCCGTATATCGTCGTATCTCCCCGTATACAGCACGGAAATATACGATCGTAATACTGGACCATGTATTTTGCCGTATTTCTCCGTATACGGTCGTTTACGACCGTGCTTGGGTGCTTCTACACGATACGCACACCTTCATTGTTTTAACGTATATAAGAAGGCAAAGGAAAGGAAAACAATTCTATTGGACCATTCTCTCTATCGATTAAAATATTGCGATAAAAGATGTCGTGTAGCTATGTAAGAATTTATTTGAAAAAAAAAAGACAATTTATTGAATTACATATTTTTCATGAATAGCGCGAACAAGATATTCGAAGGGGCGATCACCAAAACGCTGACGCCACATATACTCAGTTAAATGAGTACCTAAAAGAGTAACATGTTGCCCCATTTGAGCCATTTTTTTTCGCTTCATGCACATCCATAAATTCTTTATATTCTGCGTGTGCGTTGAAGTTGTTGGGTCAACGAAATTTACGGAGTGATGGACCGTTTGATGATTGTAACGGTGAGGACCTGGGCCACTAACAATGCCGTTGTAGGCGGCCCACTGATCACTGTAAACAGTAGTGCCCGGAAGAATGTATTTGTGGATGATCGGAATGAGTGTTGCTGCGTCGCGTTGATCAACTAAAACAGCGAAACAATCGCGCGTATCCCTATCAATGCCGCCAAAAACCCATTGATTCGACACAAGACGTCCCCGATTGTATTTTCTTTTTGTACACGCGCTCTCATCTATTTCAACAATATGTCCGGGTCCTCCAATGACCACCGAATGTTTAACAAAATACTCACCACACAAATCTCGAGCAAAATTCTTCCAATCAACTATTGTTGATTCGCTCGCAAACTTACAATGTCGTCTTAAAAATTTATGAGAATCGATTTGTTGTGCCCAGAAGTACATCAGATCAAGAACTTGACGAATTGTAAGCTTTGAATTAGAGAAAAACGTACCGTGTCGAATAGTTCTTGTCGTTTTACATTTACCGCATCTCCAAAGATATTCATCTTCTGCTCGTGCAGAAGAACCTAATTTCCAATTATTATGACCTTGAGCACAAGGTTCATTTAAAGTAAAACCAATCAAGCTAACGTTTTGGCAAAAATCAATGCATTTTTTAGTGCTGTTAGTCAATTCGCACCATTCACGAATATCAAGTTTATCAAGAGATGTAAGTAATACAATATCCATGTTAGAGTGAAATTCTTTCCCGTTTACATATCTTATATATGTACAATTTCTATTAACTAATTAATTGAATTTTCAAAAATTTACTTCTAATTCTATCATTCTATTAGAACAATATCGCTCTTTTTCTACTACTTTCATGTAACGTCATCTTTGATCGCCATATTTTAATCGATAGAGAGAATGGTCCAATAGAATTTTTTTCCTTTCCTTTGCCTTCTTATATAATTTGAAACAATGAAGGTGTGCGCATCATGTAGAAGCACCCCGTGCTTGTTCGACCTGGGTATCCTTTCGCTACCCCGCTGACAAAAAGTATTTTTATTTGAAATAATCCAAAAACGTATTATTAGTCATCAATAAAAGGAAAAAAATGAATGGATGATGGTAAAATCAGGACTCGAAAAATGATTGGCTCTTCATTGAGCTGTGGAATTGGGCAATCATCTTGATTTCTTATAATCACGTGTTTGGTTGGCTTCCCATTAGACCAATCTTTACATAATAGTTTAATCATTCTTCACATTTGATATACGTTCCGTTCAATTAACTTTAGTATTGATCTTCTTAAACTTCAATTGAAAAGTTAAACATAACTATCCGATGTTAGAGAAGCTGATTAATAATCGTTTAAGTTGTGTTATACTTCGTGCACAACATTCAGCAAGTATTCTATCTAATGCTGCTTTAGGTGATCGAATAAAAATCTTAAATGATAGCAAACAATTCGAAAAAGCACATGAATTATTCGATCAATATAAAGAAAAAAATAATGAAGAATATTCGAATTGGGCTATCATTCAAGCTTTAAAAGCATGTAGTGAAATTGGCGATCTTCAACGTGGTTCCAATATTCATAGCCTTGTTTCAACTCGATTGAAACATGATCCTTATGTGTTGCCGTCATTAATTCATCTATATAGTAAGTTTATTTAAGAAATAGGAGAAATCGCAGTTTCATTAGTTGTCGTTCCACGAAATTCGAATCGACAATACAAATTCAGTTTAGTAACATTTTCAGCAGTGGTTCTAATATTAAAATGAAAGAAAAAAGTTTGATTACATTTTATTTGCACGAGAGAAATGCAATACGATACTCGGTTTCCCAAATAACGTGGCATCAAGGTTGTGAGTTGTTTGAGTTAGATTACAACTAGATTTTTCGTATGCACTTAACAAGATAAAGTTCGAATCGCAAAATATACAATAAGAAGTATCTGATCACATTCAATAAACGGTTTATTGATCCGTTATTTCATAGTAAGTTTAACAAAATAAACAAAAAAAGACATTGTTTCATCTGTCTATGAATCCTATTTAAATCAATGTCTATATGCAAGAAGCGTGTACATGTATTGTTGATAAAACCGTAACAAAGATGACATACAAAAGAAGAGTTGAAAGACTGAAAAATTTTACCAACGATAAGATTTGCCTGGAAATGTTAGAATATCTACCGATATTGGTATTATCTCTCGCTGATGTTCCTTTCTTTTTTATCTTCTCTCGTTGGTTATATCCTTTGTCTATCCTTGTTGCTTGCTCTCTGCTGTTTAAGTGTGTGTCATATGTGAATTAGAAGCCTTCTGGAGATATAAAATAGCTTAATAAACAACATTATCGAGTTTAGAGGTAAGCTACTCCTGTAGTTTGTCCTTACGGAATACATCATAACTGATCACAAAATTTAGGAGCTCAAAGTTCGGATATCATGAAAAAGTAAAGTATTAATCACCCTCAGCGAGTATGTGCATGACATTTGCTTTTATCAACAGAGTGTAATTTACAGCATACTTGAAACAAGATTGGCCTGTCTGCTCATGGTTACCGATCTAGTTGAATTTCTAACAACCGACTGGTTTTCGATGTTTTACTTGCAAGTATTTTCATAAATGTCCTGGACATAACAACTTGCTAGTTTCATTCATTTCTAATGGTTCTCGTCGTTTTAAGGCTACGATTGTAATCCCAGTTTCAAGAGAACGACTTATCCTTAAAATGTCAAACTTTCTATTGGAACGTTTCTATAAGTAGATAGATCTTGATGAGTATAGCAAAAGTTGCCATAGACTCAAATTTCACAGATGCTGTCTTCTATGAGGTGCTGACATCGCAATAACGAAAAATAGCCCGAATTTCACCCCTGCTTCTCCAAGATACTGTCTTCGATTGAGTTCAACTGGAAGTCTTCAACTGTCTAATTTCTAGTCGTCGTCAAACTTTCATCTCTTAGTATTGCACTAACATTTTCTCATAGTACGCTGACAGCCTCGAATCATGTTGAGGGGATTTATTATGCTTGTGAAAAGTTAGCCATCTATTAGAAATTTATTTTCGTCCAAACTAAATATTTTTCAGATCAAAATTTCGAGCTCATTTTTATCCACAACTTTCAACCGACTCTCATTAAATCCCAAGAGCTAGTGGTTTTTCAGTTCAGGTTTTTATTCCGCAGTATCAGAAAAAAGTCCGTTCTATTGTCAAGATATTTCCAATAACTTGCATAACGCAACTGTGAATACATTTAGATGTTAATGGAGATGTCTTTCAGCTGTGTTAAATGATTATTTCAAATTAGACTTGATCAAACTAATCAATTGTACAGAAATTGTATTATTATTGAAAAAATTCAGCGAAAGCACAGTATAGATGCGTTTGAATATAAGTTACCGTGAGTTATTGGATGAAACGTTGTGAAAGAAATCTTCGCTCGGTTCTTAATACTAGCACATATGAAACGTGAAAGACTGAAATTGGATTTGCTACCATTACAAGTTCCAAGAGTTACATTAGTTTTACATCGTAGATCTTCGCAGAACAGAAGTAATAGAGATTATTTCTCGAAAGAACTGATTGTTAAATCGATACATTAGACACACTATAGTTTTTCGACGGTTAAGTCAAGAATTCAAGGGGGAAAAAGCGTATTTCTATGTATTTCTAATATTTCTATGTATTTCTGTGTATTTCTATGTATTTCCATGTATTTCTGAAATGCAGAAATACAAAGAAATACGTAGAAATACATAGAAATACCTGAAAATATGTAGAAATACCGAACTTTTAGTTAGGCTCAATTTTTAAGATTTTCGCTTTTTGTGATTGTTTGCATGCTTGAACATATTTATGAGAAAGAAATTTTCTAAAAAAGCAACAAAACATGGCTTTCAAGTGCCTTTTTCAGATTTCAGTCGCCTTTAAACCTGCAGTCGTTTTCAAAACCCCATTGACGTGGCTGTTTTTTAATAACTTGAGAACGAATGTAGTTAGGGTTCTGTCCTTTTCACGATTCGAGAGAGAAGATACAGGAGCATTGAACTTTATCAAGAAATGATTCGTTACCTATTGATCAATCAGGTGAATTCCTGGCAACGATATTGTTAAAAGATATTCTGAGTATGTTTTATTTTGAACTGAGACTTTTAAAAGTCCTCTGCAATAGAAAAGTTCCTACTATTCCGATCTACGGAAGGTCCAAGTTTCTAACTAGATCTAAGGATGCAAGACCCACACTCAACACGGTATTGGGGAATTACTGTTGCTATTCTCAGTCGAGAAAGAGTGAGAATAGAAAACGGATATTCGTGAGTTTGTCGGGTATTTGGTGGTCGACCGGACCCAAATGAAATTTAGTTTTTCAAAAAGGTTTCCTGAAGGTAATTCGTGGAGATGAGTTTGAATTGGGGGCCCCATTCTTCTCGAAATCCTATTGGTCGTGAGGAGCCAATAAATATTGTGTTTTCGGGAAATGTCTCCGGATAGATTTTTGGAGGTGGGGAGTTCGAATTGCTGCTCCTTTTTTGAAAATCTTGATTTCTTTTGGGAATAGCGATAGCAACACCAATGGCAATACTAATAACCCAATAGCGTGTGAATAACTATCATTTCCGAAAACATTGTGATTCTAGGAATCAGTCACTAATCATATCCACATTTAAGAGCTATCAAACGATTAACGCACTTCTGGTGACCAAGTGAGGACTTCAATTTAGAGAGTTTTTAATTTAGGGATTATTTAAACAGATGTACTATTCACATCTAGACATCTCATAGTTCCAGTTTGAAGAAGGGAACTGGTTCGATCATCCATCTCTTCTGAAATAAGAATAGAATGTGGTGACTAGACTATCTTTGAAAGTAATGCAATCCATTCACCAGAATCGCTATGAAAACAAGCAGAATTAATAACAGTTTTCCTTTATTTTCATAGCGATTCTGGTGAATGAATTGCATTACTTTCAAAGATAGTCTAGTCACCACATTCTATTCTTATTTCAGAAGAGATGGATGATCGAACCAGTTCCCTTCTTCAATCTGGAACTATGAGATGTCTAGGCGTGAATAGATATCTTTTTAAGTAATCCCTAAATCAGAAACTCTCTAAATTAAAGTCCTTACTTGGTCACCAGCCAAAGGCGTGAATTGTTTGATAGTTCTTAAATGTGAATTTGATTAGTGGCTGATTCCTGGAACCACAGTTTGTAGAATATGATAACCTATCATATTATGCAAAGTGTGGGTGTGGCATTTATGGGTTTTGGCTTAGCATTGTATGAACATTAAATTGATACTAATTCTACAAACGCTACGTCCTAGAAGAGTATGATGGAGTAAAAGTGTTGGAACAAAAATGATGCGCAAGGCGTACCTGCGTGGAGAAGCTATGTTAGATTTTCTATTTTAGTGGAACAATTTTTTAGATAAATGCACTATATATGCATTAATTCATCTTTGATGCCTTAAAAAATTGATATTCCTCAATTATTATATGAACAAAAGTATATTTTTAAAAAGTGACCACCGATATTCTTTGCAGGTGCGCCTTGAGCATTTTTTTTGTTCCAACACTTGCTCCATCAAGCTTTTCCACGTCGTAGCGTTTGTAAAATTAGTATCAAGTCAATACTACTACACTGTGAAGTCAGCACTTCTAGTGGTATCCCTAACCGCATTGAAACAAAAGGGTTTCGAATTCGTTGCAAAATTCGGAACTTCTTTAGGTTTCGTTGCTTCCACGAAACTAGGGATGCACCAGCCATAGTGGGATTGGCATATAGTTACCAGTCTTTATGGTCTAGCAGCATTATTTGCACTACAGTGTACCATTTTTTGGAGTTCGAACTGCTATAGCGCCATCAATACTGGTAGTTATTAGTATTAAGGGTACTTACAGACCAAAAAGACTATAGTATCTTTAAACCAATCCGACTGGTGGCTGCTGCATCCATCCAGGAAACCTTTTTATTTTCGGAAGTGTGACCATTTTTCTTTCAATGCGTACAAAAGTTGAGGGTCGAAAAATTACTTCTAAGTATTTTACATATTATTTCGTAACATAGATAAAGACACTAATAAGTGAACCTTTTTCAGTAACTATAAGTATACTTATAAGTGAAAATTACCTTTTATTACTTAAAAAAACTTGGTATTTCGAAAAAATCCAAAGTAATATAAATTACTTCTTTTAAAGTCGAAAGTACAAAAATGTAATTCAGAAAATAAAACAATTAATATTATTTCCTACGAAGACAAAAAGGTACTAAATAGTGCTTTAGAAAGAATTTAAACTCTTTCTAATAATCCTTTTCAGACTCATGAGTACTAAAAAGTGCTTGATAAAGGGAAATATAATTAACATTACTCACTTCGTTAAAGAAATTGTAGTTTTAAATACTTTAAAAAGTAGAAAAGGCGAGAAAAGTTCCCAGAGAAAAGGGGAACAGTAAAACAGTTACGTTATTTTACTTTATTAATAGTGACATTACTTATTAGTGAATCGTTACCAGGAATTCACCTGATTGCTCAATCGGTCATAAGTCATCTTTTGATACAATTCAATGCTCCTGTTTCTTCTCTCTCGTATCGTGAAAAGGACAGAACCATGACTACATTCGTTCTCAAGTTATTAAAAAACAGTCACGTCAATCGGGTTTTGAAAACGACTGCAGATTTAAAGGTGACTGAAATCTGAAAAAATGTAGAAACATCGGATTCAAATCCGATTGTTATGTGTACTTCAAAAAGTGAACCTGCCGGCAAATTGATTTTGATCAAACTGTTTAAAAGAATAGACCAGCAGTGACAGTATACATCAGTTTTTCATAGTTTTTGGGTATTGAGGCACTGAGAAAATTTCAAACTCAGCACGTTTACCCCTATAATTTAGCAACATTTCGTAGCCCGTGAAATTCTCTATCGAATGGTATATAATAGTTGAGCTTTTATTTTGACAATGACAAAGACTTTGATTTGAGAAAATTGGAATAGATCGATATTTACATAGAAAATAATGATATTTCTTGCTGTAACTCAGTAAATCCTTGACGAATTATTCTAATTTTCGAACTCAACCGAGATATTCATGAGATGATGCTGTGTACGAAATTTCATGACAATTGGATTAACCTTTCAAGGGTTTTCGTGTAAACGGCCGGACGGACACACTGGCCGATTCTGGTAAACTTATTTTTCAATTACACAAAAAGGCTCTAGAAAGTCAAGTTTTGTTCCTTTTTAAGAAAATTTCTTTCACATGAAGACGTTCAAGCATGCAAACAATCACAAAAAGCGAAAATCTTAAAAATTGAGCCTAGCTAAAAGTTCTGTATTTCCACGTATTTCCAGGTATTTCTACGTATTTCCATGTATTTCTATGTATTTCCATGTATTTCTACGTATTTCCACGTATTTCAGAAATACAGAAATACATAGAAATACGCTTTTTCCCCCTTGCAAGAATTTCAACCGCTAAAGCGGTTTGATTGAAAAAAAGATGGAACCGGTTCAAATATGAATTAGGCTATCAATCCAGATCTTGGATTTATTATCGTTATTGGTCGCTGCTAATAAAAACGCTGAGTTTCACTCTTACTCAACCGTTGATTGCTGTGTGAAGTGTATCGATTTGTGTGTGAGAATTTCCATGAACTGCAGATGAATTGAATCAAGTAACACTTGCGTGTTTATCTGGAAACCTCGGAAAATATTCCGCATCTGATCATGATTATTTCATTAAACTATGCTAAGCTTTTTACTCAACTTTGAAAATACTTCGAAATCTTGCATAATGTGCTTAGCAACCAGCTTTGTGTTCCCAAGATACCTGTCTCAAATTCAAAATGTTCGAAAACCTTTTCACTTTCCGATGACACATTTCGGAAACCAGAAACAATAAAGCGGAAAAGTTTCTCAGTGCCCGGAAACCATCTCGCGAACCTAAACGGTATAGGGAATCGGTTTGGCACGCCACAATTCATTGCTTGGAAACGAACTTCTATTGAACTACTAGTGAAATCAGCGTTTCTGTTCTCATTTAATTCTACAATTACAGTGCAATGTGGTGATGTCAATCGCGCTCAATCTTTGTTTGAAACATCAACAAATAAAACATTGTTCGTATATGGAGCAATGATGAAAGGTTGTTTCTATTTATATGACACGTAATTATTTATCTCAAATTTTCTAGGCTACATAAAAAATAATCTCGGAAAACAAGCAATTGATCTTTTCAAAAAAATAAAAAATCCTGATAAAGTTATTATTGTGCTTTTGTTTAATGCTTGTGCACAGTTGGGCACAGATGAAGCGTTAAGTTTAGCAAAATCTGTTTCATCAAACATTCCAAAAACATTTCACGCAGATCCTTATATTTCAACATCTCTAATCGATGCATTTATGAAATGTTGTGATGTCAAGAGTGCTGAATCATCGTTTCATGCCAATAAAATAAAAACATTGTCAAGCTATGCCCAGGTCGAGGTTTACGTAGTCCGCATACGGTCGTTTATGGTCGTAAACGACATCGTTCACGACCGTATACATGCCATATACGCTCCGTATACGACCGTGTTTCATCGTATTACATGGTTCAGTATTACGATCGTATATCTCCGTGACCGTATACGGAGAAATACGGAGGCCGTATATGGAGCATTTACGATCGCAAACGGTCGTGTTTTCATCGTATCTTATCGTATACGATCGGTTTTCATTGTTTATCTCAAGAAGTACCTATATTGTATTACTATGGATAAGTCTTTCTCGTTTATTGAAAAAATATTTATGAAATCGATTTCTTTATTAATCCATCTTTAAAGTTTAAAACAGAAATAGTTTAATACTTTACATAAAAAAGTACAAAATCATACAGATAGAAGTGTACATGATAAAAATTAACTCAACTAAATGAAAAAAAAGCAACGCACATAAAACATAATAAATCACATATACGTAAAACAAAGTGCACGATGTGCACGGAAAAGAGAAAAAATTTAGATAAAACACTATGTAGACGAAAGTGCAACTTACCATTGAACAACTAACTACTCGTCGAAGAGTCAAAAGAAGAACGTTGTTGAAGTTGTTGTCTGCAAAAAACAAGTGGCGCGATGAAATTATAAGTCATCAGTTACTATCACTTTGTTAATCACATTATCTAAAATGAAAAAGAAGAAAAAAGCAGAAAGATTTAGTATTCTTATAATTCCAAAATCATGAAATAAAATAATGGTCGGAGTGAAGAAAACAACACGTATATATATATATACATGTATATTTTTTTCTTTTCTTTCCTTTCCTTTCCTTTCGTTCATCATTTTCTTTCCATTAGCACATCGATGGAGAACACAAACGAAAAGCATATACTTTCGTTCTTTGCATCGAAGGCTTTCCTCTTGTTCTTTTCTCATAATATATCCAAAATGCTTGGGAAGAAGAAAAAAGAAAATCGCTTCGTTCTCCCAGAGTATTACTATTTCGGTACCAATGAATCTTTTAGAATGCATATGTTGGTTGAGCACAAAGCTGCAAAATGAGTCACGATTTAGCATGTTTCTCATATGAGTATTTTTCTATGAAAACATTAGAAAAGTTGATATTTCAAAAAATTAATACACGACCATCATATACGACCGTATACGGTCGTCGTATGACTCCGTATACGGAGTGCTGGATCATTTGTTTTCGCTTCTCCGTATTTTTTCACGGCCTCCGTATATGGAGTCCGTATGTGAACGTTTTCTACCGTATACGAGCATTGTATACGGAATCCATACACGATCTCCGTTTAGCATCGTTTATCTCCGTAAACGATCGTTTACGATCGTGGATGTTGGACCTGGGTGGTGCTATGATGAAAGGTTGTCACTAGTTTTATGATACGAAAATATTTATCTCAATTGTTCTAGGTTACATCAAAAATAATCTCGCAAAACGGGCAATTGATATTTTCAAAGAAATCAAAAATCCTAATGAAGTCATTATTAATCTGTTGTTTAATGCTTGTGCACAATTGGGCACAGATGAAGCGTTGAGTTTAACAAAAAACGTTTCATCCAGTATTCCGAAAACGTTTTATTCGAATGGTTATATTTTGACATCTCTGATTGATGCATTAATGAAATGTGGTGATGTCAATCTTGCTCAAACGTTGTTTGAAACATCGCCAATAAAAACATTGTCAACCTATGGAGCTAAGATGACAGGTAACACATATCATCATATCTATAAATGGTTTTATGAGTTGTGGTTTCTTTTCCAGGTTTTAATATAAATAATATGCCAACTAAAACAGTTGACTTGTTTAATAAGATTCGTAATGTCGAATATCAATCAGATCATGATCGTAAAAACAGATTTAGCTTGTATTCTAAAACGGCAATTGGTTTTTCTGAGCCAAGTATGGTTATTTATTTGTGCCTCATCAAGGCGTTAGCTCAAATTGCAATATTGTCAGTATGTGAACCGATCGTTCAAAAAATTCCAAGTTCTTATCTAAGTCATTATAAAATCCAAAGTGCATTAATTGATATGTGGGTGAGTTGAAAAGAATTTCTTTTCACGTTTATTTTTAGGTCTAAATAAATGGGAAAATTCGTCAAGTGATGAAATGAACCTCGTCTCGAAATCAAATTTTCATATTTTCGAAATACGCAGTTGGAATGTCATTCGAATTAATCAGCTAGTCAACATTCTTGTTTTGCGTGACTGATTTAAAACTCAATATTCTCTGTCTTTTTTGTGAGATCATGGTGTGCCGGAGAGCTCTGCGGGACAATCTCGCCTACTCATGTTCCGCGGTGGGAACTGACCAGAGAGACACGAAGAGTTGAGTTTAGCGGGACGGGACGGAAACATGGATTACTTGTGGGATAGGACAATGAATTCGCTACGATGCCCGACCAAGTTTATATGACACAGGCTTATCACAGATTATGTTGCATTTATCGGAGTTATTCGTCGCCTAACCTTTAAACAGATAGATAGTAACATAAGTCATTCACATGAAAAAGTATTTTTATGTTTTTTATGCACTTTTCCTTGAATTGCTTTTATTGGTATTCAAATAAATAAAAGAAAATACAATTATTACGTTTCGACAGGTGAAGTTGTCTTCTTCAGATGATGCTGTACATGAATGTACAGGTATTGTTTTTATTTCTTTTTCTTGTCTTTCTTACACTATAATAGTGGGACAACAAGACGGTGAAATTGGGAGGATATATAGACTAGTTAGTCTTCTTCCACTGTCCCACTATCATACTATCATACTATATAAAGGAAAAATAGAGATAAAAGCTATGCCTGTATATTCATCTAAAACATGATCTGGAGAAGACAATTTCGATCGTCAAAGCGGCACAATTGTATTTCATTTAATTCATTGGAATCAAAATAATTTAACGAAGAAATATATAAAGAACATTGTAATATAAATAACCATAACCTTCCCGATGAACCGAAAACAATTCTCACATTAAAAGAAAATGTAAACTAGCTGCACTTTTACAACCGTATATTGAGAAAAGAGAGTTACTTGTTACACAGGACAGAATTAGGCGGGACGGGATTGGACTGATAAAGAAAGATGGAGTTGCACAGGACGGGACACATTTTTGGTCGTCTTACTGAGCTCTGGTATGCCATATTTATTTTGAAAAAGTTTTCTTCCGTCTTCTGCAGTTTTAATTTACGTTGTATAGAAGATTAAAGCTCATTGTATGCAATATTGAATGATTTACTAGACTGGCACAATACTTGTATATACATTTTTTCTTTAGATGATATTCTTTACTTGTGAATACAGTGTAATCGCGTAGATAACGAAGTTCTTGTTAGGAAAACAGCAATCGACTTTGAACTACGTACTATTCAATAGACATTTTGACACGGTAGAAAATGCTTCCATATCATTGAGCATAGTTTATGTCTTAAACACTTTATTTAAACACATAGTGTTCGAGAGTGCCAAGAATTGCTTCTTTTTTTCTGATATTTGACCAGTTTTGGCATCTATAGTTAGGATGTCTACTAAATGCAATCATGAATTTGAAATCAGTAGAGCAACCTGAATTAATCTCTGTATGTCACAAAAGGATCTGCGAACGTCTATTCATGGTCTAATGTACTATTCGATACGTCAAACAATGAGCTTTCATTTTGTGTAGAACTTAAATAAAAAGTACGAAAAGTGGAAGAAAAACTTTCCAAAGAAATATTGCATAGGGATACCTTACAGAAGATGGATACTATCGAGTTACAAATCAGTCACGCACACCTAGAATGTTAGAAAACTGATTAATTCGAATGGCAATTCCCTGCTGCCATGCAAAATAACGATTAGAAAAACATGAAATTTAATTTCTAGAGGAGGCCGATTTCATCACATAACAATTCTTCTTATTTAGGGAAAAACTGCATGTGTTGATAAAGCAAAACGGATTTTCGACGATATGTCTCAACCTGATCAAATTGCATACACAGCGATGAGTCTGTCTCACTTCTTATTTTTCTTTAAAACTCAATATCGTTTGTTTGGTGATTAGTTAATTCTTATGGTGTAAATGGAATGGGTATGGAAGCAGTAGAACTTTTCCGGCGAATGCCAACAAAATTTATCCATAATGCGACTTATGTTTGTGTACTGAACGCATGATCACATTCAGGTCTCGTTGGTGTAGCTCGTCCAATCTTCGACAATGTTCAAGTCAAAACAGAAATGATATATACAACTATGGTATATCGAACATGGTCCTTGTTATACTAATTTCATCATGTTCTCCACGCATATTTGGTTAGGTTGATTGTCTCAGTCGTGCAGCTGCCTTTGAAGAAGCACAACAATTGATCGATGAATTTGAACGTGATCATGAGCCTGATTTACCAATATATAGTTAGTATCCGTCGAGAGTTTAGAACAGAAATCGTGAGGGTCATCGAGTACAGTAGCACTTGATAAGAGAACTTATTTTATACATTCAATACATAAATGTCTATAACTGTCAGCCGAAATATTTTACTTGCCAATAGTTCTTCTATGAATAGTTAGTCAATACCGACTTTTCACCGCTATTGTATCGTTTTGAAGGAAGAACGAAACAGTAACCTATATAAAAGTTGTGTCCGTTTTCATTTCAACCAATACTTTAGTGTTTTCTATTGTATCAAAAGATAAAGAATTGAAAGCGGAGTAATTTCAATACAGTAAAACGTTGACCGACTCCAGTTGTATAAGGCCAACGTGTATCAATGCCGGTTGTTTTGTTGAATCTGTTATATCTATTTCATAAAAATGTTTCTCATGCAAGCATTCAAAATCGGAAAGTTCTAAGCTGAATTGAATGCATTTAATGAAGTCCTTTGCGTACGCAATTGACCTCCTTACTATGCATGTTTTTCGCTGCAACAACCTTTGTATCTTGTGACGCGATGATCTAGAGAACGACTAGTCACTCGAAACTAGTTTCAACTTTGTTGAATTAGGTCGATGTCTCGAAATAATCTAAATGATTTCGAATCTTCAATACGAACTTTCTTTCATATTCAGCAAGTTTCACAGAACGGTGATTTTCACAATTTGGCCTCTTTCTGTTATGGGAGAGAATTGAACCTTACCAGATGGTATTCGAGTTTCGATCGAAGACAAAATGCAGTGCACAGCGTGAATTCGAAGTTTGGAAAGACATTAGTTCGCATAAAAAATGAATAATCGTTCATCGGATGTACGATAAGTCGCTTTTCGCCTAACTATGTTTAATTTCTTATACTTTAGTATTGTATTCTCGGTTTCAAATCCAAAAGGAATTTTTCCATCTATCAACTGATCTAACTCAGTTTTACGCTGAAAAGCAACCATCACAAGACTTTTCACTGGTAGAACTCTATGAACGCATGTCAATGAGCTTCTAAAAAGCTATTCTGATTGATCCGAGAATTATTTGTATGATTCATTACTTATCTTCACTTGTATTCACAACTGTTTGACATGCCAGAAATCAAACTGGTGTCTGACTTTCGTTCATGAGTTCGTTCTCATTTATTTCAAAAACAAAAACGTGGTGTTTTGAAAATTTTATCCATTTTAGATCCTATTTTCTAAAAAACAGAAAATTCACTGAGTCAGATAAAAATTTAACACCAACGGTTTTATGGGGATACTTTCGAAGCGCGTCCGCGTGAATATTTTGTGAGCTTCAGTTTTTGATATCATTACGATACTGAACAAGTACTTTGACATGCATTGAAGACTTTATCATAAGGTTGAATTGTCTCGGATAAAAGACGCAGATCAAATGATCGGAATCGCCGTTTCGCCAAACTTACTAAATATGAACGATAACTCGTATTGGATGTTCGAGATCATTTTAATCATCACGAGACATTGATCTTCCAGAGAAAGGTGAAACTAGTTTTGAGCGAATCGTCATTCTCTAGATCATCGAGAAATGAGGAAAACTATGAAGACTAAACGTGTACATAAATGCTTTGCCTCGCACTGCATTTAATCAAAACTTTGCTTCATAAATCTGTGGATATGAATTAGTACAGTTCTCATGGTGATGAATTTAATAATGCGAGTTCAAACAAGGATAGCAGGAAAATGTAGCCACCACTCTTCTAGCTATTGCATAAAGACCTCTGTTAATTCAGTTGATTACAAACAATCAATCATAGAGATAATTAAATGATCAATCAAGATCATTCCTTAGAAATCTGTCGATATGCGTTGATAGAGTTCCAATAGTGATCAATTTTATTATGACTAATTTCGACGTGAAACCTGATTTACATCTATTGATTATTAAGAACATAGTTTAACTGGTAAATAATCATACAACTAGCCATTATCTAATGTTGATTGTTAAGGTTTGTAACAGAGGTGTCTATCACGTGTGTGCTGCTGCCAGGTCGCTACAACTCTAGCGATGACGGTACTATTTTTGAAAAATCACCGAGGCCTGGCAGCGTGGCGAGATGCGCTGTAAGAATACAGATTAACTAGAGGCCCCTGTGAAAATTCAGAGTTTAAGATTATAGCAAAAATTGATTTAATAAAGTGTTTCAATTATCATCCCATATAAAAAACAATTCGATTATGAATCAAGTTTAAAATTACTTATTTTATGGCGCTATTATCATCTGATCTTAATCAGATTTCTCAACCCTAAAACGACAGAATTCATTTGTTTCTTTTAAAATGTATGTTAATCGATTTCCTACAGCGACCATATTTATTGATTAAAATCGATTTAAAATTGGTCAAAATCAAATGAAATCTGTCTTT